>BMAV01000289.1:251006-269800 GCA_019973955.1 Trichonephila inaurata madagascariensis
ATATATATATATATATATATATATATATATATATATATATATATATACAGTCTATTGGCATTTATTTTTACTTGCTGGTTTAAAAATTGCGTTTATGGATAATTTAGATTTTTAACTCCGTGAATAGTAGCTTTCCATTAATTTCAAGACTCTTGGAAAAAGCTCTGTGTGAGTAGAATTTTTGTAAAATTCTTAGGTAGGTAATGTTAGGTAATGCTTTTGTTAGGTAATTTTTTTTTAGTAATTATCTGCTTTAAGATTTTATAAGAATTTTTTGCAGAATTAGTCGGTGGTTCTCTCTTACTTTCTATGAGTTTTTGTATACTTTGAATTTCTATTTATTTTATTTGGTTTTTCCTACCGAGTTGCAAAGGGGGAAGGTTGGCGCCTTCAAACTATTTTAACCCCACTTATTCGGTCCTAAGCCCGAAATTGCTTTTTGTGACTCGCTAGGTTCTTTTTTGTATTTTTCTATTATTTCTTCATGTGTTTTTCTCATATTTTTATTTCTTGTTATGTTCATGATTTAATATTTCTTGTTTTGATACATTTTATAAATTACTTTCATATATATATTTATAAAGCTTTCTTCTATTCAAAAGCACAAATTAAAGAAAGTTGAAATTCTCATATTCATGGACTACTTAAGACCTGAGTAACTTTGAACTCGGCATATATTTGTGAGAGCCAGAATGAGTGTTTTCAGCATCTCTGAAGCCTCTAATTTTCTTAACTTTTCTCATAATAACTGCATCTCAAGTCTACAAAAAATAGCAGCCAAGAACAAAAAAAAAAAATGTTCTTTAGTGGAAAGCCGAATAGAGGGCTGGAATCGCTTAAAAGTGAAAGAGAGGCCAGGCGACTAACACGCATTGTATGCTGTAACAGGGGAGCTGTAACAAACACACCAACCTACCGCAGAACAATACAATTCCGGGTCACTGCAAATCAGAAATGTACGCTCTGCGAGATGCTTCTTAAACAAATGAGGGTGTGGATTGCAAGCAACCAACAGGACTCCTTTGATTTTGGACAAACCAAAATAATGTGGCTATCTGGTTAGATGAGTGAAGATTTCTTCTCCATGAAATTGACGGTAGGGTCCGAGTGTGAAGTAAATAGAACGAAATTATCGTCCTTTATGTGAACAAAGTTTGAAATCCATCTTGTAAAAAAAGCTGATGTATGTTAAATCCATCGAGACTCGAAATTCTTACGTTGGCGTAGTGTGGAAGTTTTATGAGAGGGTACCAGCTCATGTATCATCTACTTCACTTTACCATGTTTCAAAATTATAAGTTCCGACACCAACAGCCTTCGCGTAGCTTCGAAATGTGACATTAATAAACAATCATTCATTCACAAAAACAGCTTACAGCAATTATAAGAAGCTACTATGTAAATTATGAAAGAACTGTTTTACAATTAGTATTATTGTGCATTACGTAAATACTTAACTCTAAATTTATATTAAGAGAGAGAAACAGTATTAAATTTTATTATTGTTATCTTGGGAATTGTTAAAAGTAAATGATTCTACCCATACGCCTATGAAGCACAGATATGGCCAGTAAAAAATATTAAAAGGTATTTTTTTAATATTGATGAATAAGGGATTTTGATTATTGGGGCGTTATTAAAAGTACACACATTCACGTACACTCATATATATATATAGAGAGAGAGAGAGAGGAGAAGATAGAGAGAAAGATCAGTGTGAAAAAAGGAGAAAACAAAGTTCTCCGAAAATTTGTTCCTATTCAGTATAAGGAGTCTAGAAATGATTTTTCTCTTACTTTTAATGTGAAATCCGAAGACATTCACAACAATTGCACACTAATTTCATGTACAAAAATTTTGGTTTATATGTGCATACTTTTTCTGTTTTTAACCTTTTAAAAATTCATTTATGACATTTCTTACAGTTTTAATGATATCACCGGTTGAACAGGCAGCTCAGGCGGTACGAACATACCACTCAAACTCAAAATCTGGCAATCACCTACACTGATGGCTCATCCAACTCAAATCTTGATAGAGGAGGTGCAGGTGTCTTTTTTTTTATCTCCCCAGCAGAGAGCATGAGTAGCATAAAATTCAAGTAAGGAAAATCGCATCCAATTACACGCGAACTCATTGCTGTCAAGAGTGCATTAGAGATTTTTCTTTCTGAAAGCTTCCGAGAATCCAGTGGCATTATCATCTTCACAGACTCAATATCCACTCTGCAAGCCATCCAGAAGGGCCAAATAAGCCACAAAATCATCCATTCCATCGACAAAACCATCAGAATCACAGAAAAGAAAGAGATCATGCACGCTACAATGGATACCAGCCCACTTAAATATCCTCGGTAATGAGAAAGCCGATGAACTTGCTAAAGAATCCAGAGCTTGCCCCCAATCATCTAACCTCACATCTCTCATCGACGCCAATGCAGTTGTCAGCCGAAGACTAGTCAACAATAGTTTTAAATATTCCATCCCAGCTCTATATAGTAACCGTATAAAAGCATCGATAATAAATAGATTTAGAAGAAATCACGTAAAAGGAATAAAAATCTCAAATGACGGATAAAAATGTTACACAAATCATTGCCCAAACTGCCCTAATATTCAACTGTCTCCACAACATATCCTCAGCTGATAAGCAATACAAAGCAGGGTTTTCAAGATCAGTCCAGAAGACCCAGAAGATTTTATCTTTTCTGATAAAGCTGTTGAGGTTGCTGAAGCTGTCTTCGACAGCTTCGGAGCGATCTAAGGCTTCTTTTTTAATCAATCTGCACAGCATGGACACGTCAACAACAACAACCGGTTGAACATCACAGACTTTGAGTAATTTTTCAACTCCTCAGTTTAGTTTTACACAGCTTGCATTTTCATCATAGGTATATAAAGTTTTTTTCTGTATTTACCGCAAGCTAAAGCTTGCTTTTGTAACATCACGCAAGAGAACTTGCAAGTTATTTAGTATAGTAAAAATAACGATTTAATTCTTAATTTTAGCGAGTTTCTGTCCTCATCCAAAGTATAGAATTATCAGTTAAAACTGCCAGGCTAGATCTCCTAAGCCTTATGTATCAGATTATGCGGGCTGCGAAGCATTATTCCTATACTACAATTCTCAGAAAATTATTAAACCTCATAAACTTTTGAAAGTTTTCTTCTTGACATAGATTAGGGGAGAAAAAAGAACCTAAAAAAAGCGCATAGAATCAACGTTAATTAAATTTGTAGTTAAATGCACAGTAAAATTAATTTTTAAAAAATTATTTAACAGGATAGTCAACCATTTCATGAACAAGTTATTTAATAAATACTTTTCTAATTTTAAGGCTACACGGTACCCTAAAGATCTCAAACATACCGATTTTTTTTCGCATTGTCTTATGGACAATATAATTGTGCAGCTTGCCACCAAATTTCAGATCTGATAACAAATTAGTTTTTGAGATACTTGAAGTTTTCTGAGCTTAAGTTTTCATTTCGGTTTCATTTTTAAGCATTTTTCTACTCTTAAATTGAAGAAATTAAAAATATTTTTGAGTTCAATCAACTCCTTCAGTGTGAAATGGTTATTAATTTAAATTTCCATTGCTAAAATCATTTCTGCTTTATTATGTTTTGAGTTCTCATAGTTTCTTAATTCAGATTTATTTCAAGGCCATTTTTTGTTTTAAAATTTTTTTTATATAATTTAGAAGTTTTATCATCAATTTTCTTCAGTTGAGAAGATGCCATGGTCAAAATGTTCTCAGGTATCTGTCAGAAACAATATTTCGAAGAGATGGAATACTACTGAAAATGATAAATCTAAAAACACCCGAAGGTGATATTGCAATTAGACTTCCGAATTCAAGTATAGTAAGACCCCGCTTAACGCGGGGTATACGTTCCATCAAAGTAGAGCGTAATATGAAACAGCGTTAAACGAGGTTATCTCATCATGTAAATAATGGGGTTAGGGCAAGATGGGTAGAAAATTGGTCTGGTATTTTGCCATTAAATTTATTAATTATGTTTTTTATAACAATGAAACAAAAAATTTTATTTCTTACAAATATAGAAACATAATGAACGAATATGCATATAAAAATAAATAAAATTCTAAGTCTTTATGTTTACATTTCTGATCATTCAGTCTCTTCTGTATTTCCAATTTTCTGCCATTTTATCAAGAAGGTAGATTGGCTTAATGGCATTTTGCGTTCAATTTCGTCGTCAATCCATATAGAAAGTCGTTTTTCCATTTCCTCTATTGTATTATTTCTAGAACGGGTAATTCTAGTTGCAGAGCTTGTCGTAGTTGCAGTTACCGATGACAGTATTTTTTCTTTATTCTTAAGAATGGTCCTTATTGTTGGTTGCCAAATTCAATGCAGCACCAATTTGAGATTGACGTTCACCAGTATCTAATATTCTAATCACTTGCATTTTAGTTTCTAGTGAAATGCTTTTTTTATGCTTTATTTTCGTGTTTTTTATTATCACCCATGATAAAAACTAAAAATCATAATATTTGTCACTATAGTAATCGTTATATTATATAAATTTATGCTTACAATAACGTCAACAGATGTTTGAAACGATAGAAATACTTTCGTATAATATCGCCGGAAAGAAGAAACACAGATAAACTGCTTCGGATATCGGGAAGCCTAATGCTGCGCACTATTTTGGGGAATCCCACAATTCAAATAAAAGAGCGTTAAACCGAAACAGCGTTAAGCGGGGTCTTACTGTATTGCATATAAAACTGAATATTTCCATCATTTAACAAACTCCATTACAGCATACATACTGTAGTACTATATTATAGTATTTCAAAGTCGTGCAACAAATACTCAAACTTGCTAAACTGCCTCAATTTAAAACTAAAAAAAAATTAAATTTTATGTACAAACCTGGCAATTTTTAGCTTAAGTTAATAGCATTATTATTCTGTATATAAATGCCTTGTGTTTCAAACCTTTTGTGAAAATATTAGATTAAGATTGAGCTTAAGATCGTCGTAATAAGCTATCAATATTATGCAAAAATATATTTTGAATTAGGAAAAAATGTTTTCTGTGTCATATTTAATTAAAATACTGTTTTATAATGTAGAAAATACATTAAGAAAGAGCGTATTAAAAACTTAGAGCTTTACGGGTATTTTAAGTTTTAGTTTTATGCCTTTACAACCTTTAAATGTGCTTTTCTTAAACTTTTAAATTTGAAGATGTAATGTTTTCTAAGCCCTAAGGCTTTTTTTCTGTTCAAGACAGAAACTTGAAATTTTTTTGTATGTACTCCCAAACGTATATTCTATAAAAGGTAGCATGGATTTAGGGGTATGAGATACCTAGTTATTACTTTAAAAAGTGCTAAAGTTAATTTGTTAAAAAATTACATGTTTTTTCAAGGTTTAGCTAGAAAAATAATTATTAAAAATCAACTAGTGAACAGATTTTCAAATCCATACTAAATTTCGCTTACAATAATCCAAGAAACATAAATCACTTAAAATGACTAAAAAATTTTAAAAATTGAGCATTTGAAAAGGGTTTGAAAAACTTCAAAAATTCTTAATTTTTTAAAATTGTAAAATAATGGCTGATCGAACTGATATTTTACTTACAAAATCAGCTTAACTATGCAGCCTTAATAAGTACTGTTACACAATTTTTTCTTTCTAAAATTATTTATTAATTGACAGTGGCTTTTTTGAAAAAAAATCATTATACCATATATCGACTTTATACACTCTGTCACAAAAAGGTGTATATACTCAGAAGAAATCGAGCCACTATCACGAAACTTGGTAGGAATGTAATCTTGTAATAGATATGCAAATGATTAAAATTTCAACACCAATGTGACAAGGGTAAACGTGCTATGCGTATGTGAGATGCACAGTTGGCATGATTGCTCGTGACATAGTGTCATTCACAAACAAATCTATAGACTTAGGTGTATCGGCCTGAATCTTGGTCGGAGTGATATGGTAATTACTCGATGTTGTCAACAATGGATCACGAAAGGAATAATCTACAGTCATTGGAGAGTTAATGCGTCCCAGAGAAACGCAAATGAGCGCGATGATCGCGCAACCACAAAAGCGGCCACTTCACAAACAACGCTCTTAGGATCGGTTCAACGCCATTTACCACCTTCCAGACATCTGGTTGTATCAAGGGAACCCATTCAGAGAAGACTGGACGCAGGTATAAAGAGCCGATGACCATTAAGACGCCTACCACTGACCCACATCATAGGCAGTATCGACTGAATTTTTGCCGACCTCGAGTAAGCTGGAGTGTGACCGACTGGAGGAGTATGGTCTTCAGCGAGGAATACCGATTCAGTCTCAGTGCTGATGACCAGCGCATACGCATGTGGAGGCAGAACGGCTAGTTGGGATACAAGATCATCTCTAGTCTTCCTTCAACGCACTTTCACGGCACGCTGTTACGTGGACGACACCTTAACGCCAGTTGTACTGCCTGTGCTATCAGGTCACCCAGGGGCCATTTGTCAGTAAGACAATGCTCGTCCTCATACTATGCGACTCTCCCAACAATTTCTTCAAGGATATGACGTACATCTGTGGCTTGCAGGTCACCAGATTTCTCGTCAATTGAGTACATCAAGGACGTGCGCGGAAGGCAACTGCAGCCGTCCCGGAATACTGGTGAATTAACTGCCCAGTTGTAAAGATTAAGGCATGATCGTCCGCAGAAGGTCTAGGCGACCTCATTGATTCAATGCCACGTCGTGTTTTGGCTTTTTAAGATACCACAGGAGGATATACTGCATACTGATTTGTAACATTTTTCATGCCATATCTTCTTCAAAAAAACAATCTGTTCTTCTGAATTTGTGAGAATTTGATTATCTCCTCACAAACAACATACATGATATGTCTCGTGATAGAAGGTCGTTTCCTTCTGGGTGCATATATATATTGTGACAGTGTATTTATAAACGTTGTTACAAATTTTCAAATTGAGTTCATACCCATCCTTCTGATTCCATTATAAGGCTTTATTGATTCTTTTGAACCTAAATGGGGAAAGGAAGTCCTTGCCACTGATCCGGCTTAATTCAAATCTTACTTTGTGATCGGGGTATTCATCAGTGGAATTTCTTCTACTAGTTTCTTGTACATTCTCTTCTAGAGTATTGAATGAGTATCTTCAACAGGTAGAGAGAATTCAACTGAAAGGCTTGAAGGAAAAAAAAGAAATGTATTATTCCTACTTTTCTTTTCAGTCGAGAGAAGTTTTCGTCAAAGGGAGTTAGGGGTTGATTCTTTTATTCACAAAGTACCCCCCACCTTTCACTTCGGGACAATATAGACTCTTAGTATGTTGGGTTTTGTACTTAGCAAAGTGTTTGTAGACAGCCAGGAATGTGTGCTTTTCCGCCAGAATTCTTCTTGTACCCTTCGTTTGGTTAAAACTTGCAGGTGCTTCTGTATTCAGAGATTTATTTGCTGGATCGAATATAACGTAATGTATCTAGACTTTTAGATATTTTCTAACACAAAATTTATCGACATCTGAATTCACTGACATTTAAAGAAAAATACTTTTTTTCCCAATATGAAATATAAAAATATATTTCTGATTCTGGCCTGTTATTTCATATGTTTTATTTAGATATTATCAAATGATGAAAACAAGTGTATAGAGTTGTAATAATTTTCATTTAAAGGCTATAATTTGTAAGATTTGAATAATAATCTATATTTAACCAGTAATAAATAAATGAAAGATAGTGATGCAAATGTGTGTGTGTATCTCAAAAAACAAACAGAATTAATTATATGATGTAAAATTTCTTATGAAAAATTCAGTGAAAAATAATTCAAAGAAATTTGCTTGTTAACAAAAAATTCCTGCGATAAAACAAAACATCGTACTTCTTTAGTTACTCAACATCCAAGTAGGATGAGGTAGATTTTTATAAATTATTTTTTTCTTCATTTTACTTTTTATAGAATTAAAAAACAAATTATTCAATATGCTTTGGAAACCGATTTATCCCGGTTCATCATTTTTTGGTAATATGATCGAATATTTGTTATTCTGATTTTATTATTACGAAGTTAAATCCTGTATTTTTTATTGTACATTGTAATTGATGGTAAATTGTTTAAAATTAGAAAACTAATTTCATTTTTAAAATTGTATGTAATTAATGTGTTATTTTTAAATGAGTCTTGTGAAACTATTAACACAATTTTAAACAAATCCCAAAAGAAAACTGTTAACCAATATGCGACACACCCTAGACAGCATTGTAATATGTTTGATATATTATTATTAACAAATAATATTATCATTATTTTTATTTCATGTAGAAGTGAGGCATTTTTCGATGAAATGATTGGTTTGCTCCCTTTTTTTTAATACACTGGGAAATACAAATCTACGAACGTATGTTCATGCCACTGGAGCCCAATGAGGCAGATAATGGTCTTGGTTGATGTGGGAGCAATCGGGATGTGTTACACATCCTTCAGTATCTCGATGGAAGTGGACTATAGGGCCTTCAATGCTTATCAAGAGGACACGTCGGCCTAATGGCCCTCTGGCCTCAATGTCATTTCTCGAACGGGAAGTATACCCTTTTCCATTCATCTTCACTATTGAACGATGTACCATGGATGTATGCAAGTGGCTACATGTTGTGATGCATTGGATGGACTAAGACGCCCTTTTGAGCCTGATCAAGTAGTCCTTTGTGAGCTCGTTTGTCTGCTGGAACTGTCTCCGTTGGTGACAACCTGGCATCTCTGCCAAAACACGTTTCCCCTGTAAAATTAGAATTCCGCTTACTGGTTCTCCCCACCAACAGAGCCGCGCGACTATTGTAGAATTTTTGCCGATTATTTCCCATATCGTACTCACCGAGCGCGAGACAGCTGTGGATTCCATATAATTTTCCTAAATTGCTGAATCATTTGCCTATTGTATAATGTAGAACATATATATATACTCGTATATATACGAAAATAAATTATATAATTTATAATATCATACTTATTTTATATAATGATCATTGCAATATGTTCTGTGAACTAGTAGTATTAATTACTGAAAGAAGTTTTCGAAATTACATTTGATATGTTGAATATATTTAATTTATAATAAAGTAAGTGGCTGGCGATTTTATTCCTAAATGCAAGCATTTATTTATAACAAAACCTTTTATATTAAACTAAAATTTTAAACTGAAAAGTTTTTAATGACATTTCTTCATTTGCTTTAGTGTTCATATAAATGTCAACCTCCTTACTTGACCCTGCTTCAAAATTGCGAGGTCCATCTCCAGACAACTCCAGCAAACAGACAATTTTACAAAGGTTATGGTAGATGGACTGAGAAGGGTAGATTGGTTCATACGTTAAATCTCAGCAGATGCCCTCCTAGAATTGTCCATAGTGCACTGCAGTGCTCTATGGCCGGACAAAACGAACCCTGCTAGGGGTGGCAAATTTTAAGGGCGGCATTTGGATAGAATTTGATTTTTTTTAAATTTGGGATATAATCTATTAAAAGGAAATTGTTATTTATATAATAATAATCAAACCAAATTCTTATCATCTAAGCAACATATCGCTATCAATGACAACAATAAATGCAATGCTAGACCATTGAAGATACGATAAAAGTATAAAATTAATTAAGTTTTAAAAACGAAACAGGTGATTCTTTTTTCAGAAATGAAGGGGAAAAAAATCCGAAAGGTTAAAATCCAGTAATGGCAAAAACCCAAAAGAAAACTAAATTGTTTCATTCACTGATAAATATATATTAAAAGAAAAAGCAATTACAACTCTCTCTCTCGTTAAAAGTTCAACCATTCTATTCTGCAACTCTTTCTGTTCTTTCCAATTTCTAGATTGAAACCAAAAAAACAACAACAACAAAAAAAAAAAACAAATTCGAAAGTAAACCTAATTGTGGTCATTCACTGATCCTTTCTGTAAAGAGAAGAATCCCTTTTTAATGGAACTAATCACCGAGAGTAAAGAATAAAAAGATTTCTAAAACAAAGGGAAGAAGGCAACCCAAATTAACGCCTCAATTAAGATTGTCGGGAGGGAAAGGCGAGCTTTAACGCTAGTATCGAGTACCGGCTGTCAAGGGTTAAATAAGAGGCTGAATTACATAATGTAGCCTCGAAGGTCGACTGTCCCCTGGGGCGCAGGGAAACAGGTGGCTACGCAAGCCAAGCACGCGACGGTTACGAGGGGTCGAAAAAGGAAGTCCCGTGTCATTGTTTTCCGATTCAATCATCGCACTTCCCCTCCGACCATAACAACTTTAACACTGGGAAAGGTAATAATTAGTAGTACGGTGATTTCCGCCCTTGTAGTGATAGGAAGATTTTAAAATAGAGTAGCTTTATTTTTAACTAAGTTACCCGCAATATTTTTGAAAATAAGAGTTTTGTGTAAATTTAGAACAGCCTAAAATGTATTGTGCATATACTAAAGGAGAAAAGGATGATAAACTAAGAATATATGAGGAGTTCAGTAGTTTTCATTCTCTCTCTTTAATCTTAATTATTTATAATATGTACCATTAATTCTGCAAAACACACACAGATAAAGGACTGAAAAATTAATTGTGGATAAATTAGATATTTTTGGTCACACAAAAGGCTCATAATTAAGTAAAATTGTAAAATAAGGAATAAATATTCAGAGTTTTCTTAATCGATAGCAATATTATTTCCACTCTAAAAGGAGAACTAATCTTCAGTGATGTTTGATTTTAGAAATACGATTATAGTAATTTAAATTGTTATTCAGTTAATATCTCATAAGGTGGTTTTAAAATTTAAAATGCTCGTGACTTATCACAGAAAGGTATGTTACGAATTCAGTTGGTTTGACTAGGTTTGTAGTTTGGTGGGGTTCTTAGTTCTCGCGAACCTTCATCTCCTTTCAGGATATTTTACATGACATTACGCTTTCAAAATGCCCTTTTTAATAAATACTATTTAAAATATAACTAATGAAAATTAATAAAAAGAAAAATTACTTTGATATAAATAAATTTACAAATATAAAATAAAATAAAGTCAAAAATTGATATAATTTTTTTCGTGATGTGAGTAGGCGGAGCGATATCTAGACAATCTGGTTGCAGCAAAGGAGAGAAAATATTTATAGATATAAAAATTTAAAATGAGTTGGTATCGAGTGGAGCTTCTGGGAATGGCTGATCAGATTATTTTTGCACTTAGGTGTAGGTAAGAAGCTCATTGAGTAGTAATGGAGAGGATTTAAGAATAAAATTAAAAGATAAGTAATATGGATAAAAGAGAACATATTTAGGAATTAAAAAAAGCAGGATCCATTAGGATTGATCTGGGTCTGTGGAAATTAAGATCATGAGTATATTTTTAGATGATAGTGATTGATTTATTGTCAGAGTTGTCAATTTTATTAAAGAACATTTATCCTGATCGTTTGTCTAAGAGTGGGTATTTTACTCGCGGGTGGGGGGAGATCTACAGGTTTGACTAGGCAAACATCTTACTCGAACCACATAGTTATACATTTGTAAGACGAATTTCGTAGTCTTGAACCCCCGATTAGATAGTAAGAATGGAGCCTCTACTGATAATTCACATTTCAAGTTCTCTTTCACAATACATGAACATTTTGAGCACCAACCTGTAGAAATAAACTCAATGTGTAGCACAGTACTCATTACTTCAGGTGGTTATATGAATACACAAAACTTGCTTAGTATTGGTCTAATAAAAATATACCTCGTATCAAAGTAATTTCATTCAAATTTAGAGCACAGGTACATTTTTTTAGAAAGTAATCTTATTCTGTTATCATTGGTAAATCGAAGTCTTCTTGATATGAATTAAGTTGAAGCATGGTGATAATACTGTCTAAAATGGAAAATGTCATCAAGAGTAAGAGAAAAAAATCTTCATTATAAAGGGTGATATTTTTGCTATTTTACATTATTTTGTGGTACAATTTTTTTTGTTTTCCTCTATTCACTGGAGGTCTTTTTCAGGGAAAGAACTCGATATATTCTGTTCTATTGTTTAGTGACAACGAAAGCGTTTGATTCCTTCGTATTGAAATTTGAACTCATTTAACTTTAAAATATATAGTCACTGACTTATATATATCTTTAACTATATATTTGTATGACCATAAAATATTGTGTGTAAAATGAATATTATATCTCCAACCCAGAATTTTCGATGTAGCTTTCCCACAATAAATTTGCATTGCGAATGTATTTTCCCTGCCACATCATAAGAAAATCTTTAACCCAAATTTAATCTCTTCATCGCCTGAAATAAATTTTAATTCGATATATATTTTTTTAAAAAATTATAAATATATGAAACAGAAGACAAAAAAAGAAAACTGAAGTGATAGTTTAGGTATACAATTCTCTAATTCTAATTACCGTAAAATTCGGCGTATAACGCACACTTTTAACACCAAAAATGAGATCGAAATTTAAGGATGCGTGCTATACGCCAATGTATATGTATATATAAAAAAGTAGCTTCAAAAAAATAAAAAATTAGAGGAATATTAAAAAAAAATTAGACTTCTTCATAGATCGGAATACTGTTTATTTAAAAGAAATGACATACCTAATTAACTTAAAGGGCTGTAGTTTTAAAAGTATACAATTTTTTCAAAAGCCTGGGAATAATATCTCGAATAAATTACTTCAAAACACACGTACATTTCTGGTTCCTTCGTAAAAAGAAAAAAAGAAAAGAGGGGGGGGGAGTCCATTATACGGCGAATAAAAATTAAAAAATGCAGCTTGAAAGTATAGGGGCCCGTTATACGCCGGATTTTATGGTGTATGTATTCATTCTCTAAAATAACCCTCCCCCCTCCCCTTAGGTTTCGTTTTGTATCGTATTACGATAATCTTTACCATAGAGATAAATTAATGTATATTCTTAAAAAAAAAAGTTTGATAATTTGACAATATATATTTTGATTATTAAATAAGTCTTTACTTCAGTATCATTTCAATTACATGGAATAACTTTTGTAAATGATCAATAATTAAAAAAGAGAGCTTCCCAAATATTTCATGATAGTGATTATACATTAGCTGCAAACAGCAAATGGCAATCCTAAATTTTAGGCAGTCTACATTTGACCCAGAAGATGAATCACTGCAAGGTATATTCGAGATGAATGTTTTTGGGAATCGTGAATATAGTATACCTTCGAAATGACTATCTTTGCGACTTTAAGAGGACGAATCACCTGGCCTCTCCTCAGAGGCCTCTACCCAAACTTGCGCAAAATACACTTTTGATTTCGTTAGTCTCCTATTAGCTTCACATCCAGGTCATTCTCTGAATAAGGAATTTTAGTAGGGCCTCTTACCATAATCAGGGTTAAGTCTCTCGGCACGCGATTTCTGAAATTGTATACTTCACCGGAAGTCCCCCTGGAATTATCATGGATTATTATATTTCGATTTTCTTCTTTTTCCCCAGATTTCCCACTTTCGATTTACATTTCAAGAGTTTAATAGATTCTATAGAATAAAATAGTCATTCAAATGTACCATCGGATTGACTATGCTTAAAAAAATGGTTTTTCATGGTACAAAATTTCAAATGAATTGTTTTTAAAGAAATTTCATCTGTTTCATGTTATACAATACCAATTTCATAAGCAATTCTCCTTAATGACATTTATATAAAAATATATTAAGTTCATTTCTTATCTTAAATCTCGAAACGAGAATTAAGTGTAGAGAGAATGTAGGCGCAAATAAACATGCGTATGTGAGGTTGTTTTTTTTAAAATTTTTATTAATGCTGAACTGAAAATATATTCATGGACCAAAAAAATAGCGCACCGAGAAGGAGTCATCAAAATGAAATGAAATTTTACATACGTAATTACTACTTTGATATAAGTAAATGATTAGAAAATCAAAGAAAAAGGATCATTTATATCAGAGAAGAAGGCAAAAGAACGGAGGATTTAATACCCTGTTGAACCCTCTCTAGCGAGAATGTACGATGCGATACGATCGGGCATTGAGGCATACAAGTTCTGTATGATGTCTTGTGACATTTCGTTCCATATTTGCTGTAACCTTGCTTCTAGTTCGTTCAAACTCGTGGAATGCCCAACTCACCGTCCCAAATGATCCAAGATATGCTCTATTGGAGACAAATCTGGGGATCGGGCAAGCCAAGGAAGGGTAGTAACAGTGCAGAGATAGTCTTGTGACACCCTTGCTGTGTGAGGCCGAGCATTGTCTTGTTAAAAATGGCTCCTGGTAGCCGTTGTATGAGTGGCAACACATGTGGTTGCAGGATGTCATGGACGTACCACTGGGCTGTCATGGTGCCACGAATCAATACTAGTGGTAACCTTGTATTGTATGCAATGGTACCCCATACCATCACACCAGCTGTGGGAGCGGTGTGTCGCTGTAAAGCAAAGGAAAGATTGAGGCGTTCACCATGGGGTCTCCACACACGAACACGATTGTCATCAATGCTGAGATTAAATCTGGATTCGTCGCTAAAGACGAACTGGTTCCATTCCGCTGCAGTCCACTTTCCTCGTGCGTGGCACCACTCCAAACGGAGGCGTCGATGGGTGGGCGTCAAGGGCAGCACACGTAATGGGCGCGCGATCCCAAATTTCCTTCAGCCAGGCGCCTTCGTATGGTTCAAGAAGACACAGGGGCCCCTAGTGAAGGTGCTACCTGTTGGCTGTACGCGTGCATTTCTTAGGATGTGGTGGTCTTCTCGACGACTGGTTTGTCGAGGGCGTCCTGAGCCTGGTCTTCGTGTAAATGACATCTCTCGGATCCACCGGTCTCAACACGTCCTCACAACACAATCAGAGCGGCCTAATTGACGAGCTACTCGCCTAACTGACCACCCAGTTTCCATCATGTCGATGATTCTCCCCCTCTCAAGCTGCGAAAGCTGCTCATATTGTCTTCGAAAATGTCGTAATGGCTTGTGCACCTCAGCTATTGCTTTGTAAACGATTCAGTACACTCTAATAAGCTTTGGTTACCTGTTTTATACTCCAAGGAGAACGACTTTAAACGCCCTCTACCGGCTATACGTAATGTGCAATCACTTTGCACTCCTAATCATTTGCATATTTCCTCGATATGTACCTTCATGTCAAGTTTCGTTACGATTCCGCAATTATTTCTTGGTGCGCTAATTTTTTTGTCCATGAGTGTATATATTTTTCACTAAAAAGAATTTTTTTAGTTAACCACCAAAAGCAATCAAAAATATGTGAAATGAAAAAATTTTAAATAGATCTCTCTCAGTAGCGGACACAAAGAAAGGAATCCTAGGGGGGCCGGCGCCGTGAGAGCCCTGGATGTTTTTTTTAATTAATTATAAATCTATGTGTATAGTACGTAAAATTTAATTTAATATTGGTTATTAATAATTGATTTAATTAATTACTGCTAATTATTTATTCAATAATTTATTTTTTACTGTTTATTAGTCCCAACAATGGATAAAATCAAAAGAATATGTTTGGCGGCTTATTGGGGTATGATACGAGAATGGGGCGGACTTTCGACCCTGGACCCCCCTCCCCCTTCTTAAGATTTAATGACAAGTGCAGTAAAAAATTTTTTTAATATTTAACATGAAAATAAGGATTAAAAATTTAATAAAATTAAACGTATCATAAACTTAAGAGTATTGGAAAAAAACTTTCTCACAGTATTCAAAGATAAATTTTGATACCAATGATGTAGAACAAGGGTGTCAAACTCGTGGCCCACAACGAACATTTCTGTGGCCCGGCCAGTGTATTTGGGGACAAAAATATATAATAAAATACCAAAATTTCTCCCGAAATAGGAAAGATAGTAGCAGAGAAGAAATGTCAAGTGTCAGGATGTAAACATTAAATTTTTCTCTTGTTCTTTTATTTATGTTTATTATAAAGTATTATTCGAAGTAAGCTTACGTTTCTATGAATTCTGATTTCTTTTGCGGCCCGCGTAAGGCTAAACCTTGTTTGCTTGGCCCAAGTTAGCCTTTGAGTTTGACACCCTTGATGTAGAAAATGAGGTATTAAAATCTAACTTCGACAGATTAAAATACTGTAAGCAACTTTATAAAGAATTATATTGTAGAGGTTTACAAGACATTTGACAGCAGTTACAATGAATGGCTCAAAACCTCCAATTTTCATTGAAATCAAAAATAGCGTTAAAACAAGAGATATATTGATAGATAAATGCATCTGTGTAAGGAGAACAAATGGACAAAGGTTATCTCAAAGGACAGTGGCTTACTCAAACTACTTTTATGGGAGGGGTTTAAAAATTAAAAATCTTTTAGTGTATGGGAGGGGTTTGAACCCCTAAAAATCTCCCTTGTGTACGTCACTGTCAGGGGTGGCTAGCCTTTTAAAAATGTGAATTTGTTAAACGATACACAGAGAAGTATCTAATAAAAAATTTGTTATAGAAAAAATTTTCTATTTTCGTTTGTACACAACTATAACTTCTTTCGTTTCTTTTTAAAATATAATCACATCTAGAATTCGCTTTTTTAATTGTTGCAATTCTTGCAGCATATTTATTACAAATATTTCTAAATTGAATTGGGAAAAATGTTAATTAAAAAATTAACAATTATTTTTTTCTTAGTCTGGAAAGCAATAAAGGGATTGCAGATACTGGTAAGCCATGATTACTATTTGTTTATTTTATCTGTACACTCTGAAGCTTATTTTCAATAAGGAAAATATATATATGTGTTAGGTTAATGATAAGTTCACCTTTAAATGGAAAGCATTAGCTTGTATTTTATCATGACAGCAAGATTAACATTCTCTATGTAACAATGTTAATCAAGAATTATGTGTTGAAGAGTTCTCATCTACAATTTTTAAAAGTTAACAAATTAGTTTAACAGTTAAAACAAATACGACAAATCAAGAAACAACTATTAATGCATTTATGTGTGGATTTCATGATTATTTTTATTTTATTCTTTAATTTTATAGGAGTGAGACATAGCCATCCTGTGATGACCATGTCGTGCCGGTTCCGCGTAAGTTAGAGGTGTGGGATTATCAAAATGATGAGACATAATTCTTAATACAACTTTTATTAAGAATAACTTATATTACTTAAATTCTAATTTGACAAATTTAATTAAAGTGAGAGTCAAGCCCAAATTAAATCACGTATTTAAGTCAGATCACGCAACTAGATCCTCTATCTCAATTATCATAAATAATTCTATTCCTCTAATTACTTATATCCAATATTACCTTTTTCAGTTCTGGTTCCTTGACCTAGAGAATATTATCTATAAACTTTATATATGAAGATTCTTGATCCGCAATGCTGCTAATTCTTGATCCGCAAGATCTCACACTAAGCTTTGTCACGCTATTGATCAGAATAATTCCACAATACTATCTCTGAGCCTGCCGCGCTATATCTAAGCTTGCCACGATATCCTTTTATAGTATATCTCATTTACATATTATGATCGTTTATCTTCTTGGTATTGGGTTGGAAAAGTTTTGCCATTAATCGTGGCCGTCAAAGAACATAGGAGTCATGTTAACAGAAAGACGCGAGAGACGTCACAGGAGTTAATAAAATGAACTATATATATATATTGTTTATGTCATTATTTTATCATTCAAATATTAATTTGTAAAATCAATTCACATTTTGTATAATTCAAGTGTAATATGTCTTAATTTAAGTAAAAAATACCCTTTTATTTATTCATCCCATTTATGTTAATTCAATTTATGCGGTTTTTTTTTTTTTTTTTTTTTTTTTTATTCAACAAATTTAGTTACTCTCATAACTGTGGTCTGGAATAATTTTATAAAGTAGAAAATTTTCATTATTGTTTTTACTCAGGTGTTTCAAAAAAAGATTATCGTTTGCTGTATAGAGAGAACTAAGGTATTACAAAAAACTTATTCTAATTTTAACTTTCGGTATTTTTTATTGAACCCTACAAAAGGACTCACAAATAGATAATTATACAAAACTTTTCTTTTGTAAAACATAGAATCAATCTACAGTTGTACACTTTTTTTTCTTACGTCTTTATTAAATTGTCAAAAGTACATAATTTGCAAGCAATACTCCACCTGCCATTGACTGAACCATAAAAAGATTCTTGTTTTGTACCTTAAAAAGAAAAACAGAAAAATGAGCGTTAGAAAGATTGAAAATACTAACTGGACTCTACAAATATAAACCAAGTAAAAGGCCATCGAACCATCTGAAATCTGAAGCGACAAATAAACATGTCGAAAAAGCAAGATGTGAGATTTTTAACAGCTAGTTCAACATCAATACGTAAATTACTGTGGCATCCCATAATCATCTTGCCATCCTCTATAACTCCCACTTCTTATTTATCACGAATGTTACTAAACTAAATGTCGGAGAAGGTTGATCATGAAGCGAGCTAACTGACCGATTTCCGGTGGTAGAGATCGGATGATTTTTACCATTCCAACCTCGTTGGGAAGGAAAGAGGGGGGGGGGATTGTGAAACGGGGCCGATTTTACCACCTGTCGCAAAATCGTACCCCGCGGCTGGTGCACTTACACCCCACCACTGTGACCCCAACTTGCCAGTTCACTGTCTCGCGCGTCTCTCCCTCCCCACCACCACATCACTCTACAGGAATATCGTCGAGGGGAGGGAGAGAATTTTAAGAATGGGGGGGGGGGGGATAGTACTACCTGGGGAATTGTTGGTATCATCCCTTTTTTTCACTGA
>BMAV01000289.1:274176-291213 GCA_019973955.1 Trichonephila inaurata madagascariensis
TCAAAACAATTTTATTTAATAAGTTAGGATTATAGAATATTCAAAACTTCATGATTATAATATTTTTGTACTTCTTGCTCTGAAAAGAAGTTTAGTGGTTGGCGGAGGACAAACCTTGTAAGATCATTTAACGAAGTGAAAACAGGGAGGCTTGAATAGCTTGGTTTGACTTTCCGTATTGAGTTTCAGTTCGCTTAAGTAGCACTCGGAGAAAATGAGGGCGTCTCGTGTTCAGATAATAACGGCTCTTTAGCTAACCATTATATGCTAAGAGGATAAGAAAACAGGGATAAGTACTTTTAACATGTTAGAGTGCTTACATCCGTACAGTTGGCCCTATGCAAGGAACGGCTATCCGTTATTTATATTTTTCTTTTAGAAAGAATTCGAGAATACTGAAAAACGACAACTTTTGAATTATAGTTTTCGAGGTTGATAACTAAAATGAAAGATTAAATTAGAGTCTTTCACTTATCGTACTTGATACACTTCCCAAGTAAATCTAATAATTTTGTTGTTATAGTATCGTTTTCATCATTTCTAATACTGCATTTTTAAATTAATTATAACAAAAACTTACAGATTAAAATAATACTTTCAAACATTTATTTCCGTTTAATCAATTTGAGTAGAATTATGCATTTTATTTTAAAAATAAATTGCAAAATTTTAGATGAAACTCTGAAGTTTTTAATGTGTTTATACTAATAAAGCTTAACATTTTTGGCTGCATAATATTCTCTTATCTTTCCTTTAAAATTTTTGAATATTGTTTTAATAAGTATTTCTTAAAGTTATCTTGAACGAATCGCTTAAATAAAGGTAGGAACGATTGAGATCTAGAATAATCTTGAGATCCCGAATTTATTAAATGAAATTTAAGTACGCACAACCCATTAATATTTTAATGCTGCTTTTTTTTATGAAAGTTCTGTCTTTCAATGTAAGAAGGTATAATATAAAAAACATAAAATTCAAAAAATGATACGTAATGCGAAATGTAACATATATGAAAAAAAATATATGAGTTATAAGTATATAAGTAATGAGTAATGAGAAAAGTAATAAAGTACTTTCGTATGTCTTTTGTTAAGAAGAAAATTAACTGCAAGAAATTTTGAAAAGGAAATTAACTGCAAAAAACATACTTCAATAGTAAAAAAAAAAAATCTTTTTTATTTATTTTTTTTCATTGATTTCATATTAATCTCGGTATAATCTATTTGAAAATATAGGCTTTCTGAGGACAAATCTCTAACAGTAGTATATAATCCTCTTTGTATTTTTGATGCAATAGGGATTTAAGAAGTTAAGCAAATATGAGCTTCTAAAAATCTTTTTTCCATACTTTAAATAGATTATTTAATTTTTCAAAGGGTACACATTCGCGTGTATTTTAAATTTGTTAAATGAGATTTAATTTCGTATGCATTTTGTTATGTATCTGAATAAAGTGTGATTTTTCGTGAGAAAAGCTTCATCACAAAAGGAAATGCTACAAAAAAATGTGCATCATTAAAATTTATCTTTCTAACAGCTCTTTTCATGTCAAAACAAAATTAAAAGAAAACAATCATATAAGCAGATTTTTTTGTTGAAATAATGAAAAACATTGCTAGGAAGAAATCTCTCTGTGGTATTCGGTGCATTAATGTCAAATCTGCAGTAGTGTTCAAATATCCAGAATTAACGATGCAATGACTATGCCATTTTTCCATGACAATTTCATTATTTAGTCTACTACATAAGTAAAAGAAAAGGTCTTTGTCTTTGGCATATCTCAAACAGAACCAGGTGGTATCAAACCCGCTCATCTAGTAAAATGCCACTTTGAAAGATGCTTTTAATAATACTTTTAAAAAATAACTAACAAATCCAATAAAACTAAACATTATTACGAAGGAGCACGTTTTTGAAAACGAAGCAAATATTCAAGATTTTTGTGGGTTTTTTTCTCTTCTTTATTTTATGGATTTCATTCTTGCTCCCTTGTAAGCATGGATTATTAATGTACAGTTTTAGAGAATACTTTAAACACAATATATGTGCACTTTTTTTATTGAATTTAATATATAATATTCAAAACGAAATCCGTTTATAAATTACGGAGAAAAAGATCTTTATTTTTATTTTATTTTATTTATTTATTTTTACCTTATCTTATTCAAATTAACTTTTTCCCTGCTGATAGTAAGATAGGAAATAAAAAAATAACTAATTTATTATGAAAAAATTCGAAGTTTGTTGCGAAATTCATTTGTGTGTGTTTTGAGTGAGTCCTGAATTTCCTTGAAGATCTGGTGAGTTGTGAAGAAGAATTTCTTTCTCTCTGTTCAGAAGATGATTTTCTTTATCAACTATGCCATAATGTAAATATTTACTTAAAAGTACCTCATATATTTTAACAAGCAAGAAATATGAATGTGATGTTGACATTGCAATGTCTTTTTTGTCTTATGATGTTAATATTAGTTAGCCCCATCAGTGTGCATTTTAATACAATTATCATACCCAAACCTTTTAATTCAAGGAAAGTTTGAAATTTCGATTCTGAAACATTTTTTTGGAGGCAAACTAAATTAATAGAAAACAATTTTGAAAGAAATAAAAATTGGTCATATTATAAAAACAAGATACAATATTTATTTTATTGAATTTAAGACAACTTAATTGTTTAAAATATAAACTTTTCATTTTCCCACTATACTTTTAGAGTGCATCTTTCATTAAAAATAATTGCTTAAAATTCTCAAGGTCTTACTCTCTCTCAAACTTCTACGCTAGCTTTAAGACTAAGACTTTAAGAGTCACTAGTCTTAGTCTAGTCCAATGGTCTTCAAACTGAGTTCCCCGAAGCATACCCAAGGGTTCTACGAGTCAAACCAAAAATTCGAAACGAAAATTATAAATATGTTTGTATATTTCCCATGTCTCAAGGGGGAAAACTTAAAAAATAAATTTGATGCCGAGCAGTTTCTCTTTTTAGTAGTTTCTTGAGATTTTTATTATAATATAATAATAAATTAGAGCGATGTTTCTTTATATATGTGTACTCCCTAGATTGTGAATATTCTGTTGTTTATGACTCGTTAGTGCAACGTTTTGAAAAATTAAGTGGGATGGAATAAATTGAGATTAGATGGCAATATTAAAATTATACCAAAAAAAAACCCGTTTAGAAAAGAAATTAAAAAAATTCCCAAAACTTGTAAAACAATGTTTTCTAGAGAAGAAAACTACACATAAATGGATAAATCAAGCTTTCCAAAGAAGAAAAAGGAACAAATTTCATACATATCTACAGATTCAATGTTAAAATCTAAATTAAAGCAGGAACTGGCTACAAATTTATGCAGAATAACAAAAAAAATTCTCACAGTTTTAAACATTTTAATGTCATTCTGAAAAATATATTTAAGTTAAAAATAGTTCTCAGTGTATGTAGTAACAAAAACAAAGTATAGAAACGTATTATATGAAATGTGACTGTAAATAGCTTTAAAGGACCTAGATTCTGACCGTTTGACCGAAAAAAGTGCAAACACATAGCCTATTTTCTAAACATAACGCAAGGGGAGTTGCTAGAGCACGAATTAATATTATTTAATGAGTAAATTACATTAATATTATGTTATAGTTTTTTTAATATATATATACAATACTTTTTTCTCAAATTACCTTTACGTAAAATAACTCATGTTCAGATATACTCTTCTAAAGTATTTTTAGATGGGGTTCCTTGAAAACATTTTACAGTTTTAATGGTACCTGTGAATCGAAAAAGTTTGAAGACCCCACTGGTCTATTCTAAGGAGTAGTACTTACTCTGTAAGAGTAAGAAAATTTATTAATAAATTTTCCCCTGATTTTTTTTCAAAGAATTTTTTTTTATTTCCATTACTTATTTATTTATCAAGAAAACTATTCTTAACATTCAAAATCATTATGACTTTTATTTCGAAACACCATTTAGGCAAATACAAAAACTTTTTTTGTGGTAAAGTATTACTCGTTAATGCATGAAGAAATGTAAGACAAGGTAATTTTAAAATCACGCTTGAATCGTGCGCCTGGTCGAAAAGGTCAAAAACCAGGGACAAAAGTTCTTTAGGGCTTTTATTCAAGTTTTAAACCGAACGACTTTATAATTCGTTTAAATGTGCACAATGTTTCTAATTTCAGATAAGCGTCTCAGATTAATTTGTAACATCTCCACATTCATGTGTCAAGTTTAATGACAAAATTCAAACAAAAAAATAAACAAAGTTTAATATTTTTAATCAGTTAAGAATAAAAAAAAAAAGAATAGAAAAATTCTTACGCGTGCACTCTTCCTCTAACCATCAATTACATCTGTCACGTTCTACTGTACTTCGTAATCTATCACTTAATTCGCTGGAGGCATAATCTAATGTAGCTTCAACAACGAGAGGAAAAATCTTGTGGCCTGTTAAAGCACGAGCCAACTGTTGATAGAATAAATTTGAAGAAAAAAGTTATCAAACAATATTCCTTTTCATTTGAATATTTAATGTTATAAATAATGTGTTGCTTTTATCAGAGGAAAAAAATTCAATGTCGTTTTGTATTCAATTAAATTTTAAACATAAGAATAATACTAGACTTAATTTGTGTTCTCCTTCAGTGGTATTTGAGATATTTAGTTTGTCTTTTCGACTAGAAAATTTCGAAAAAAGGATTATCAGTAGAAACAATCTTTTTTAGATTTAATATTTTGGTTTTTTGTATTAAGTAAATTCTTTTTTTATATCGTAACGACACACCTATGAAAAAATTTGAGAATATTTTAAAATCTAGCGAAGAAAAAAAAATTATTTTCCTGAGAAAAAAACACATTATGAACATTAATTCCAAAAAGTTGATAGTTGTATCTTTAAATATTTTCTTCGTTGACAAAGATAACATGAATAAAAATAAAAAGGAAACTATTTTAATTTATTTTAGTAACTGTTACCATCTTCAAAATTTTAGGATTCATCAGTTTAAGAATTAAACCGAATAACTTTAAACATCGAGGATTTAAGAAAAACAAGTGCACTGTGAAATTATAAACTGCTGTTTGTAAGAAAATACAACACCACATGAAGGAATCATCAGAAATAAACGAAATTTAATGCACAAACGACTTGTTTTAGTACAAATAAATGAGGAAATTTTCAAAGCAAAAAAGCAATATTAAGTGTCCGAAATTATTAGAATTTGGTGTAACCACCACGCACTGCAATAAGTGTTGCTGTACGATGTGGCATGGAGTCAAACAGATTTTGAATGTCTACTTGTGGAATAGAATTCCATATTGCTTGTATGCGCAGCAAAAGTTCGTCTTTTGAAGCTGCAGGACGTGGATCACGAGCGAGACGCCGACCAACCAAATCCCACACGTACTCAATAGGTAACATATCCGACAAATAAGTAGGTCAAGGAAGAAGTTGCATGTGTTGGGTTGAACAGAAGTCTCGAACAGTCTTTGCAACATGTGGGTGTGCATTATCCTGCTGAAAGATAGCTCCAGGGATGCCTTGAAGCAATGGAACGACATTGGACTGCAGCACACTTCACGAACGTACCTGTTGCTATTGAGATTACCCTCAATTCGTAGCAAATTGGACCATCCATGATACAAAATCGCACCCCAAACCATAATTCTGGGTGTTAGGCCACTATGTCGTTCGATAACACACTCTGGAAGGTAGCGTTCACCGGCATAGCGTCTTACACGAATGCGGCCATCATGGTCCCACAAATTGAAGCGTGATTCATCTGAAAAGACAACTTGGAGCCAATCAGCTTGCCAGGCTCTGTGCTCATGAGCCCATTGCAGACGTAGCTGTCGATGGTTTGCCGTGAAGGGGATCCTGTGTATAGACACCCTTGCACGCAATCCACGGTGTAGCAGACGTCGACGAATTGATGAAGCCGACATTAGTACACCTGTAGCAGTAGACGAACGTGCTGCCAACTGCCTGGAGGAAGCTGTACGATCATTTACCGACATGTGAATGATCGTGCATGGTGTCGATCGTCACGCGCAGGCGTCACCTTCCGTCGTCCACTGCCAGTTTTTCGAGTTGTTCGGTGCTCATAGGTCCACTGCTTCCAAACTCGCATCACTGTGGAACTGTTCCACTGCACACGAGCTCATATTGCGTGATAGGAAAATCCTCCTTCTCGAAGGTCCCTCTGTAAGTTGTTGGAATTTCTCCTTATTTCGTCGTGGAGGCATACTTAGGTTTCACTAAACCTTCGCCACTAACAAATAATCATCAACTATTTTCAACGTCCCGCTACAGCCCTCTGTTTATACGCTTTTAACATCAGTTCAGAGGGCGCTGCGCACTCCACGCCCACGCATGCGTGGTGGCTTTGAAACTTTACTATTTTACGTAATATCCTATAATTGATACTTGCTGCAAAGTCCATTTAATTCTGATGATTCCTTCATGGTGTTGCATTTTTTACAAACAGCAGTGTACATAAATGGCGATGTGTTGTGTGGGTATGTTTAATTATTTGAATAGCATTTTATCTGTAACATTTTTAATTTTTTACATTAAGTAGGTGATTTTAATTTATTTTTAATGTTACAATTTTTGGAATATAACATTAGTGCATTAAATCTTCTCTGTTAATGACATATTCATTGTCCTATATCTTTCCCCTTTAGCCCAGTAATATAAGCGAATGTTATTACAGGTGAAGAGATTGGCTGGCCTCAGAGCAAAGTTTAATCCTGCATTCTTAGTTCCTAAGAGTTTGCTATTGTACTACTGTGGCTACTTATTTCTTATCTATACTATCTGGTTATACTTCAATTTATGCTTAATTAGTTATAGTTACTATATATATACCAACTATAACTAACTAAGCATACCACCCAAAATGCAACACTATGAAGGCTATTTAAGAAAGAGTAGAATGTTGTTTTCAAAATACTGGAATCATTTTTTCTTGTGATATATTGTTTGTGTGAGCAGTTTTAGTATACCTCAAAGGAGCGCACAAGCGTCATTAAGAGAAAATGCTTCTGAGATAGACCGAGGAAGAATTGTTGCCTATATAGAATGTGGGTTATATTTCTAAGAAATCAGTAGTCATGCAGAGTGAGTGAATATTTATTAACTTCACACTCTGGAGCAAGATAAAGGCTGTTGGCGACAGACCTAATAGTCTGTAGTCCTGTTGGATATAATCAATCAATAGTGATTCAGATCTGTAATCATGGATGCTGAAGGAACCGACAATACCGATTGCGCTTTGATCTACCCATTTTCCAGCTCTATCACTTATCAAGAGTTTCTGGAAGAACAATTGGACTGGAAAACACAACAATACTGGCACAGCACTTAGCATAGGTTTCATTGCCTTCCTCTTTTCACAGATGACTTATTTTCAATCATTTCACCTTTGTACCGTATTTTATTGCCCTAATAAATTTGGCCTTGATAATATGTCTTGTTCTTGGTGTTGCGTTTTGGATGGCCAGTAGTATACATATATTCACTGAAGTTTCAAAAATATTCACACAATAGGCAAATATACAGATGACAGTAAAAGTGTGCAAGAACGATACGAATAGACAGTGTATTGTTAGGTTTTAATTTGTACCCAAGAAAAAAATTTATGTGAAAAGTTTTCCACCGTGATTATGACCGCACGACGGGAATTGCCATACTTAGGACGGGAAACGCTAGTTGGAACTAGACGCAAGAGGCATTCAATTTTGAAAATTGATGTACATGATCAAGGGTATGACTATAATATATAGTTTTTGACATTGCCTCCTACTTTGGACAATGCAATAGCCAGCAAGGTCTATTTAATAATCGAGATCAGCTACATCTGTATAAAGTAGTCAGCGTTACTATAAAAGCAACACTGCGTCGAATAACAGTTATAACCAATGTGGAATATACGTGTCCTTGAGGACAGTGCAGCAAAATTTAGTGCTGTTGCGGTAAGCAACAGAAGACCTACTTTATTGCCTTAACTAACTAAACCCCATCAGCTACAGAGTCTCTGCTGGGCTCAGAAACATCGATTGAACCCCAGATAAATAAGAAAACTGCCTGGTCAGTTAGTCAAGGTTCCAATTAGTTAAACCTGATGGTAGGGTTCAAGTGTGTCGCAGACCCCACGAAGCCATGGATTCAAATTGTGAAGTATGAACTGTACAAGCTGATCCCATATTGGTATGGGATGCTTTTAGATAGTAGGGACTGGTCAGAATAAACCATAGATTTCATGGCTGTGTCAATGTCATGTCGAATTTCTGTATTTCATCTAGAAAAAGGAGGTCCCAAGCGATATTAGGAAGTATCTCATGACATTTGGCACATCGGTGTTTGTTATTTATCATGTTTTTTCAATAATATTGAACACCTAATGGTTTTTAAGACTATTGTATAACAAAATTAACATTATGTTTATTTGATATAGCATCAACGCTCTCTCTCTCTCTCTGATCATTTACTACCCTTTCTTTTTACACTTTTTGAATGTTAATATATTAAAAATTTCTGAGAGCTTCATGTAAACAATAAACGAGCCAGTCCTATTAAATGCAGAAAACTCATTCGAAACAATACAATTTTATAATTAATCCCATCTTTACATCGATACAATTTTTTCCTCTTTCAGTCGTGATCTGCCCATCCTCGAGCCGAGTGTGATTGTCATTCCTTTATTTTTAATCTATGATACTCCTTCATTCATGGGTATTAAATGACGCTTTAAGGGGGTTTAGCGGTCATTCGAGTCTCGAGCGCAATTAGCACGTGACCAGCGTCGTGAATGGAGCGCGAGAGCCGGTTGTGCGTCAGCACCTGGTCGCCTGTCGAAGCGGCAGATGGCGATGGAGTGCGTGACCAGCACGCGACCGCGCCGCGGCACGCGCCCCAATCGGATATTTAATCAGTTTGGCTTCTAGCGGCATCGCGACGACCGGTTGCCAATGGGTTACTCGCAATGAGTGTTGACCTTTCGAGAGGCTACAACGTCATCTTCTAGCAGCCGGAGCAAGTGAGTTTATGTGCTCCCGGCGCATTCATTCATTAGATGAGCTCCGGCGATAAGAAAAAGTGAAGATATTGGTATTTGGAATGTACTGAAATGATTTTTCTGTAATGCATGCATTCCGATGCTTTTTTCGTCCATTAAATGGCACCATTTCGAAATTGTGCATTTGTTTCACCTAATACTTATACATTATTTCGCTATTCAGCTATGATAGTAACCAAGTACAGAAATAATTTTATATAAGTTATTTCGTTTGTTTCAGGTTATAACACCTTATCTTTTGGCAGATTACTTTAATGAGAGAGGCTTATTAATTTGGAATGCTAATGCAAGTAGCTGTAATGTAAAACCTCTAATGGAATTCAATTCACTACAATTTATTTTTTCTGATAGTACTCACAGATTTAAAATAATATTGCATATTTAAGAATAATTTAAAATAAATTTCTATGTAATACCTCTATTTTATTCCAAATAATAATTTATTATGATGATAGGAATAAACATTAAGTGGTAAATACATGGGAAATGCCAATATGTTGGTATTTCAAAATACAATTATCCGAATAAACTTATGCGAAAAGTTTTAAAGATAAACGAAATACATCTTTGAATTTTTTTAAAATGAATGGCAATATTTTGCATTTATATAAAGCTGTGGAAAAAAGTATTTATGTAAAAGAATTCTGCTATAATTTTAGGAAAATACATATCCTTTTACTTTTTTGCTGTAATTTTTTGTTTTTATTAACCACCAAAATGTATTTCAAGTTTAGAATCAGCAACTCACATATAGCATTCACATTTTTAAATTCAATAATTATACATTTTATAAAAACCAAACAAGTGTAATTTAAGCTGGAGAAAACACAAATAACTTTTAAGGAACTCAGTTCCATTTTATAATTCGGTGTCAAGCAGTAGCGCACACAGAGCTTTTCCAAGGGGAGGGGGGTCCAGGGTCAAAAGTCCACCATTCTTGTATCATGCTCCTTTTGATTTTGTCGATTTTGGGGAACAAAAAACAGTAAAAACTAATTATTGAATAAATAATTAGTATTAATTAATAAAATTAATCATTAAAACAAATATTTAATTAAATTTTACGTATTATATACTTAAAATTATAATCAATCTGGAAAAAAATCAAGGGTTTTGGGAGGGGGGGGGGCCGGACCCCTAGGACACTCCCCTTGTGTGCGCCACTGGTGTCAAGTAATTTAAAGTCCTTTTCCAGTAAAATAAAGTATACTTACACAGTTAGGATTTTGAGAGCTTCATATGATCCATTTTACTCTTCCAGAACTGTAAGCATTTTTTATACTTTTATAGTACTACCAATTAGGTAAGGCACCTAAAGAATTGGAATAATGTAAAATGGAATAATGAAACAAGCATATATTTCTGACACATATTTTATATCCATTCTTATTTCTTTTTACTTTGCTTCCCCCCTCTTAATTGCATTTTAATTTTCATATCGATGGATAATAAATCATGAAAGAGAGAGAGAATTTCAGAATAACAACTTAATGCAATCTAACTTACAAATTCTTGTTAAGTTTCTTATCGTGAAAGTATAAAATAACTCATGGTAAATCAGAATAATTTTTTTTACTTTAATGGTATTTGAAGTTAAGATTGTTGGAACCTTCGGTCACTTGTGGATTCGGATGCACACAGATTCAAGAGACATTTTAATAAAATCAACACTTTTATTTTACTTATCAATTTACTATCAAAAGATTGTTTAAATGAAGGGAGTGGTCACTTTAATTACTAACCTAAATATCAATAAAAATTCCTAAAATACTTACCTTTGTTTATTCATTCCGCTGCACTGATGATCTTTCTTCGTAAAGATCTCGGCTCGCCTTACTAAAACTCCGATGTCTTCACAATTATTATAACCCTATTTTCACTGTTAGCCTGACGAACATCTACCCCTCTCTCTCTCTGCGCTTGACTTTAAAGAGCAATATACAGTTGCATAAATGTAAGTTGTTATTTAAAAATCACTTTGCTATTATAAAATCACCTTCCTCTGCGGAAGCCGAATTTTTAACTCTAGACCAGCGATACTCAACCTGCGGTCCACCGAGCCTTCTTAAGTGGCCCAGCCACGGCCCATTACTCTGAGAAATTCACTTAGTTAAGAACATTGTATTAAAAATTTGATGAGAAATTCTTTGTCAAGAAATCAAATATATAAATTTTACTTTTGCTGTCGGTGTCGTATGGGTACGAATTGATATTCTTTTTCTGTTTGAAACGGTTACGGTTAGTGATAACAGACAATAGTGGAGTAGCGACAATTTTATGGGTGGACAATCTTTTTTTTAGCAATCTTTCGTACCTTGAAAGCGAAAAATGTTCGAAGAAAATATAGCGTTTCAAGACGATTGGGAGGTTGACTATTCTGTAGTGAAAAACAAACAAAAGGATCAGTAATTGTTTAATTTGTCACGAAAGTACTGTATTTAAAAAATACTAATAAACAGGAATCACACATTCAATGACACTTTTCCTCGAAGATCGCTTTTAAGAGGTGATAAATAGGTTTTCTTGAATAATCTTTGCAACAGCAACAAAGTGTTTTGTCAGTGGTGATATCACAGCGGTAACAAAGACATCCTACGAAGTTTGTTATATTATTAGTAATCATATGAAACCGTTTACTGATGCAGAAATTGTGAAGGAGTGTTTCTTAAATGCTTCTAATTTAGTGTTAGTGACAAATTAAATTTTTAAAAAAGGCAAAACAGGAGTTATATTTTAATCAATTTTCGACATTTTAAATTTTCAAGGTTATCCTGGTCTTAAAGTATTCCCCCCCCCCTCCTCCATTAATCCTCCCGTTGCTTGAAATGGCTAACATATGTATGCGGCCTGACAGAAAAAAAGGTTGAGTACCCCTGCTCTAGACCGTTGCAAGAGTATCAGCATATGTATTCGAATTTCTGAAAGAAAAGTAAAACTAATGCTTTTTAGTTTCGTGCATGTGCGTGGAGGTGGGCTGTATATTTAGAAGAAAATGCTTTGTAAGTACATTTTAAATTCCTACGATTCATTCTTTTGCACATAACGGAATGAGGTGGTGAATCGTTGAGAGACTTGAAGCATAAAAATGTCAAACCCAGATTGTTAGGTTAATATGACAGCCGGCACTGTATATAACTTATGAAGACAACTTAATGAGAACGAATTTTCGTAAAGAAGGGCTGGATAATGTTATTAAAGAGCCTCGACAAACAATAAAGTTAGATATTTGTCCACTACAGCAAGATGTGTAAGAAATGTACCAGCTTCTCAGCAGCATGATGAATTTAATGCAGTTACAGAGCCTCAAGCTTCAAAGATTACTGTTTATAGAAGGTTACGCGAAAGTAGTTTATTAGCAAAACGACCTCCTGGTTAACTTCAGTATACAGAAAAATCCGCTTAGCATGCTGTGGAAACATCGATAATGGAACAGGGGGGACTATTCAATTTAGTATTGTGCTGATTAAGCTTAACCACTGATTTGCACGTACCTTCATCTAGAGGTAATCAGGAACGGGCTTCATATCCTCCAAAATCCGAAAAAGAGACCAGTATGGCAGTTAAGTCTGATGATCTTGGCAGGTATATTGGAAGTGCGCATAGACCTTCCTTTCTGTGACAGAGTATCTATGATAGCTATGAGCTACTTACAGAAAATCTTGGAACTCTATATTAAACTTTTTGAGAATGCAGTTGGTTCTTATTTCATTTTTATGGAGTATAATGTCTACCGACATAATACTCATCTGGCGGAAAAATTTCTGGTGAATGTGCATATTCACCGGGAGGATTGCTTAGCCAGATTTCCAGACCTTAACCCTATAGAGCATATTTGGGATGCTCTTGGAAAATAGTCGCTCCCATTCTCCTGATCAAAGACGTGAAAAGAGAGTTGCTAGAGGAGGGAACTGAATGCCACATTGACTCATAGCCTTATTATTTCCAGCATGAATACACGATGTCAAAATTGCATAACAGTACAATGGATCATACTCCTTATTAACCCATCTTTTTACTTTCCTCCTGCAACCTCTCTGTGAGACTTTTCTATGATAATGAACTGAACTCAGGATCATGCATTTATACCAAAACTGTTGCATAGTAATTTTTTTTTGTATTTTATCAACCTACGTATGTACCTAATCTTATTAAAATCTACCTACTTTTGAAAATAATCACTATAAAGTGAAAATTTTTAACGCCAGTATTTTTAGCTACATGCTAAGTTACTATTTGTCCCTCTCTTATTTTTAATCATTGCATTTAAAATGCCGAGATTGGGACTTTTGAACTGCTTCAAAGATTTCGATAAGTGAATCGAAGTCTTTGATATTGATTAATGATTAAGCTTTATTATAGAATTATTTGCACCTCAGGGATTTTTTTTAATATATGAGAAACACTTTATATGGTCTATGAAACTCATTTATTCGATATTCATAACTAAACTTCCTTTCACAAGCTTTCTATATTTTTACCTTAGCTTCCTTTTCCCTTCTTCAATTAAAATTCAAAATTTCGCTTTCAAAGTTACTTTATCGTTCTTCCATCATAGCCGAAGTCCTGGTGCCACTGAAGACCCACCGTGTAGAGGTGGACGATACAAGTTAAATTTGTCGAAATTCGCTGTACTCTCATTGGTATGGTAGTTAGGAGAGAGTGGTGGCATCTCAGGTGTTCTCCTCGTCACTTGACTGAGGTTCAAATTTGCGAGGTCCGTCACCAATAACTCTCGTAGTTTTTTTCTAATGACCTGCATATTGGCAACTAAGCTTTTGCAGACATGGCAAGTTCATCGGTGGCACCATCTAGTGGCGGCTCCCACTACCAAATTGCTTAGGCTTGAATTTATTCAATGCAAGCTCTCGTTGAATGCTAAATATTGCCTTGATTTAATTTTACTGAGTGTACCAGACACTCAAATGTGGCTGCGGTAGCCTAGTGGTCAAGGTAACAGACTCGTGGTCGGCGTGTCATGAGTTCTAGCCTAGTGCCGCTGAAGACCCGAGGGGACCGATGTACGTTCAATATGTTGAAGCTCAAACGTCCTCCCGTTGGTGTGATGTCGAAGTGAGGAGAGGGGTCAGTTCAGGAATCATACTTGTCACTTGACCATGGTTCAAAATTACGAGGTCTGTCGCCAATAGCCGTCTTGCAGCTTTATAGTGCGAAGTAAATATAACTCTCTCTAACCCAAGCCAAACTGATGCTCGCGGAGTCTTTTACATGCCGCATAATCATATGACATGCTTGCTTACGGTTTTCACATCTAGAAAATCTATCGACTCGAGCCGGGATAAGACCTGCCACCTTAGGCTTATGAAGTGGGCATGCTACCTCTAAGCCACCTAGCCGACATGTTGCTTGCTCGTTCTTCTATTTCGATAATAGTAATAATAAATAATTTTGAAAAGAAATAAGTTAAGATTGTTTTATTTTCCTTACATGAAATTAGTTAATTTCATTTCTTGTAATTTTGTCTGATTTCTTGATTTCCTAAAGATACCCATGACTAATCGAATGAGTACGATGATGCAATAAAAACTTCCGGCCAAAGATTTAGATTTTTAGAATTATATAAGTTTGGAAGACGGGGAAAAAATCGTCTGCAGCAGAATTTTTCGACCGAGCATGTCTAGACATTCAGTAGGGATCACCACGTATTACACGTCTTTACTTAAAACATTCGTATCATAATCTTTGCTCAAAATTCATCTAAAGATTAAGCTGTCAAAGAATTCTGATCATTAATCTTTCGGTGACTGTATTTCGTTCTTTTTATAGTTTTTGAACTATTTTTTTTAACCATCTCTGAAATCACTAACATGTCTAATAGTTAATTTATCTGTTTGACTCGTTCTGGTCGTCCAAGTTGAATTTCAATTGCGTAAGTTTAAAATTCTCTTATTTCTTTTCTGTTCAGGAAACAAGATTTGTAACATAAGAAGAAAAGTTACAGCTGTCTGAAAATTGGTGATCTGTGTAAATTAAAGCAGGATGTGAAAAATATGTTAGTTAATATTAATTCAAACGAAATATCATTTCGAGCTCACGATTCCGAAAATCACCTCATTAAAAGGCTAAATTTAGAGGTTAGGCAAAATTAAAGGAAAAATTACTTTTTGAAAGAGTCCTCATGAACACACTCTTAAGTGTTCTTTTTTGATTTAATTTAAAAGAAGAGACTTTAAACTTTCATTAAAATAAAATTTTTGCACTGCAAAATTAAACTTTTCAATAAAATTGCTAACACAGGAAAGAAATTTACAAAGAAAATAAATTAATATATTTAAAGGAGTTATCAATAGTAATAAATAAGAATTGCCTGGGATTAGTGATAATAATTAAAATATTAATTTGAATCAAAACAATAAAATCCGGCGTATAACGGGCACCGATGTATAATGCGCACGTATACCTTCAAGCTGCATTTTTTTAATTTTTAGGTATATTCGCCGTGTAACGCGCACCCCCTTTTTTTACGAAGGAACCTGCAATGTACGTTAGCAATACTATTATATTTTAAAGCCATTTATTCCTGGTATTATACAAATTTTTATATTTCTTTTAGATTTGAAAGATCAGGTTAAAGATTTTACTCCATAAATAATACAACTTTTCTTGAAAAATTCTGTTTTTTAATGCTAATACAATTTTACATTTTATAAAAATACCACCTGAACTGCGTGTGCTGGATATCGCTTTTGAAATATGTTCAATACATGAATACAACGGAATTATGCTACTAAGCAACTATTCCAAACTGAAAAACGTATTTTTTTCTCGTTTTTCTTTCTTTTCCACCATTTAATTTCTGGTGTTGAAACAGGAAGCTTATTACGAGGTTAATTCACCAATTAAGGACCCGAAAATAAGAATTAACCGAATCACCTGCCGATTCTATCCTTTGATTTAAGCATCCGTTGTGTTGAGGAAAATGTCTGATTTCCATCACGTTTATTCGCAGGACAGCTGAATAGTTATCATCTCAAAGCGACAATGTTTCTCAATGCCGCTCCGCGTAGTGGGTCAGAAGGTGTAGTCATACAGAGAGGGGGACGTCTAAATGAAGGCGGGGCATTCGCTTCATGTTTTGAGATTTTTAACATGATTCAACAATTAGATCAAAATTAGAATATCCTTCTTCAACTAAACTTTATTGCTGCAGGAAAAAATTTTCCACAAAAAACATGATTGGTTCATTCTGGAAGGATTCATTGGCCATTCTAACCATGCTGAACCTTTTTTTCTTCTTCTTTTGTATACTGACACGGAATTATTTCTAAATTACCCTGAAGGTCTCTGAAAAACATCTGATTAGTTGTATCACTGAGTATTTTTTAACACTTGTCTAATTTAGTGAGTAAGGCGAATAAATCATTTATAAAGAGCTTTGGACACGAATGATAGGTAATTTACAAACTCTAGAGCCACTTGATATAATGAATATCATAAATGATTTTTGTCTGCCGAATTATAAAGACTTAAATTATTTAGACATTACCAAGGTCTTAGAGAGAGAGAGAGAGAATTAGACTTATATCATTAAAACTCTTAGTTATAACTTACTTATTCTTCAACAAATGTTTGAATAATAGCCTTATTTATTATACATTTTAATAAATATATAATTTCTGAGTTTAAATAAAGGATTACTAAGCGTTTCAAGAATAAAAGAGCAAAATTTTACGATTTTAGTACTTTCTCTCTCTTTCACCTGCCAAGTAAAGGGGCTGATACACGTTAAGGGTGTCGAGGTTCAAAGTCCTCATGATGCTGTGTGTAAAAGTTTGGTGAATGGGGTGACTCATCATTTTTCTTTCTTGTTGACCAGGGTTCTAAATTACGAGGACCATCCCCAATAAATCTCGTATTGCTTCATAGTGTGACGTTAATCAAAAATTAATTAATCAACCATCTTTCTTTATGATACTTAATTTAATACAAAGTATGTAAAAG
>BMAV01000289.1:291313-304886 GCA_019973955.1 Trichonephila inaurata madagascariensis
CCCCCCCCCTATCAAGCTTAGATTCTTTCGATGGCATTAAACAGTTAATAGTCTTTCTATATGTATACAGAATATATGTTTCAACTAATTCTTAATTGATTTTTTACTCACAGACGATGTAAAAATTTTCAAAATTTTCTTTCAAATGGTTAATTTTTTTTTCTATTTTAGAACATGTTATATTTGAAACAATATTCTCATTTTACATTATTTGGCTCATCTTTTTAATTCAAATCCAATGGAGCAGTCATTTTGATTTTATCTTTCTTCGTTACTTTGTTGAAATCCCATTATTCAGGTAATTCGTTATTCCTATTTTTCTCATAAAGAAAAAGGTATTTTTTTTTTAAAAAAAAAACCCAGCGATGATATAATTTTATATTTTTATAGGATTTAATCATCTTTAATTTATTTATTTGATCTTAACTTTAAGTAATTAATGAATTTTAGAGGGTTTTTTTTTATTTGATTATAAATCAATCATAGCATCTTTCGATCAGATTTCAATAATAGTTTAAGCTATTTTAAAATGTTTACATACTATGTGGTATTTTAACAAAAGTTGATCTCTGCTTCACCTTAAGACGTTTGGATAAATAAAAAGGAAAATAAATGAATAAATTATTTGATTAAATTCAATAAATCAAAGACATTGGAGTTTCTTTGCAGTTGCAGAAATCAGTGTTTCAACCAGAACTTTTTTTAAGGTATCCGACTACGTTCGGAACCGTGATTTTGCAAAAGCGTATAAATGGATAATATTTATGATATTTAGTCCCTTAGATTAGAAAATGTATATAAAATTGTTTTAAGAATAATATTACAATAAAAAAAATTATTTAAGTATAATAGTTTGACAAAAAATGAACATAGAAGGACCCATTTTCCCAATATTCTCCTTTTGTGAAACATGCTTTTATTATAATTATATTTTTTATCTTGAGATGAGATTGTAAAAAAATGATTAATAATTATTACGGAAACAAATTCATATATTCATTTTTCTATTTCGCCCCCACTTTGTACTCAAAAAGTTAATATTACTTTAGAATTTACTTAAAATATTTTTAGATATATTTTCACCTTATCTTCCAATGGATTCACAAATGAAACTGTATAATGCACTTCTACTTTTAATATTAATTTCACACGTTAAATTTAAGTAAATTCATTAATGGAACAATTAATAAGTCTTGATTCAACAGAAGCACAAGAATAGGCCTTTTTTTCAATAGAAAGTTAAAATATTTTAGAAAAAAGAATTAGTTGATAAAAGCGCTATTCTTATATCAATACAAAGGTATTAGTCTGCTTCCTGAAATTCTGTATTCTTTCTATATTCGCCGAAGTACAAAAAAGTTTGTTATCTCTAAGACGTGATAATTTAATCTGATGCATCTATCTTAATGCAGATAATGTAATCTTAAAAAAAGAAAGTCAAAGCAAATCTGTCTACTGCCTCTCTTTTCGTATTATAGGAAATATATAAATTACGGTGAACAAGCATATACTCCAACTTAATATGCTTAAGATTCGCCGGAATATATGTGTTTTACATTTTAAAAAATCAGTCTTACTTGAACTACATTACAATGTACGTCTATGACATGCTGAAACAGCGCAAGAACGAGATGCTTTTCACGTCCGCTTATCGCTTTTAGAAGTACACGACTAATATAAAATGCATAAAAACGTGATTTATATCCTACTTTTGGGGCTCACACCCTAAGTTAATACTTTGTTGCGAGTTTCCTACAAAGTATTTTTCTTGGCTGCCATCTTATCAGTTGCCTACACTCTCTTGGGGTAGAGAAGATTCGCCAAAGGTGCCAAGATTTTGACATCTTTATTCACAAACGTAGAGAGACAACCTTGGAAGTTGTTTTGACAAAAGTGCAAGTATATACATCACAAAAGGTTGAAACGCATCTTTCCAGAAAAACGTAAAAGGATTTGAAACAAATGTTTTGATTCGGATGAATCTCGAGAGAACGAGTTATAAATCTCTGAAGAGTTTTATAATGAAGTTCCTGTCGCACTAAGTACTTGAAGGCGCTTTTCCAAATAGAGGATCTTGTGTTTAATTCTTTTAAACGTATACGTCATTTGCGTTTCCAAAAGTTAAAAAAACAAGAAAAAAGGATGATATTAATATTGTGAGAGTTCTTCCACAAACTTTCTTCCCACAAATTAGCAATGAGAAACAAAAATTTCAATTTCTCTGCCATTTTCTTTTTGCTGTTGCAGCTCTTGAAGTAAAATGTTGAATTTAAGCAACTCAGTAACGTAATAGGGACTGATCAATTGTGGATAATTGTCAGTTAATTGCACAAAGAAGTTAAATATAAGTACCGAAACTATTTATTTTATTATTAAAACAAAAGAGCCATAAGATATAGATTATGATTATTATAGAAGCTTGTTTAATTGAAAATAATGTTAATGATAAACTGCTTATTATATATAATTTGGCGTTGCACTTAATATTGAATGACAGCAAATGAAATAAGTTGCATAATATCATTCCAAGCAAGCATATCCTCACTGTATAAATTTCCTTGAAAGATGCCATTATCACTGGCACATTAAAATCTGCGTCCGAACTCGAATAGGATATCAGTGACTTAGAAACATCATTTTGCCCTTTTTACTGAGAACGTTTTATATCATGCTCTATATAAGAGCACATTTTCTCGTTCTAAAAAAGTAAATAAAATTTATGCCTTATACGCACGTATGGTTTCAAATGAAAAACAATCTCTTGAAATATTCTATAACAAAACAATATTTATTTACTCATTTGTTAGTTTTAGAATTGTAAAAAAATTTATATGTTGCTGTTTATTTTTTCTAGAGCTAACATATATTAATTGGTTGACATTTTTCAGCAAAAATTTATAAGCTTTGTGTAGAATTTACTTTCATAATTTGCTACGGCCATTTTTTTAATTTATTTAAAACTCAACAATCATTTGTACTTTGATAAACAAGGATAATTTTAAGTGTTGTTAAATTTTAGAATAAATAGTGTCGAGAAATTGTAATAGAATTTTTTAGAAATTAACTGTCTCAATGCAAATCATACAAAATATTCACCTAATTGGAGTTAAATTTCGGTGAATCAAAAATACAACTATGTTATGAAAGCACAAGACTTAGTGTACAACAAAATTAGAGCGTTTCGACCCTACCAAGAATATCTATAGCTTTAAGTTCAAATAAATTCATTCAGGTAAAGATGCAACTTGTTTTTCTTTCTTCTTTTTTTTTCTCCTTATCAATTTTTTTCAGTGACATTTCAATGTTCAACTGATAGTACTTCATTCAAACTGAGCGGCAGAATGTCTATTTTCAATATGATACAACTTAAATTTACTTTAAAAGATGACATGCATTTTTTGTCGGAGTATTTTACTTGCAGAAAATAGGTTCAAATTCAAAAGTATTTTCTGAAGGTAATTTGTTCTTTGTTTTGAATTCAGAACTATTAGAATAACCTGAAAATGGAATATGATTTAAAGTGGATTAAGAGGGAAAAAGAGTACAGCTTACCAAGAGAATATTTTTTTCCTTCTGAAGACCAGAAGAGAATTTATATACAACTAACAACATTTCTTGGATATATCTATTAAGTAATATGTTCATAAAATTTTAACACTTTGCCTATTTTTTATATTTTGTTATTTATGGCATCTTTTGCTGTAACTGTTATTGCTCCAAAGGAGTAACAGGATATAACTCTAGTATTCTAAGCTTTTTTAAAAAGAAGTGAAAGAAAAATCATTTCTAAAAATTCTTTCCAAACTTTTTTTCGTAAATAAATACCAACAACATTTAAATCAAAACTACTTGATTTGGAAGCATTTTACAATATCTGTTTAAGCGATATCTATAGCAATATCTATCTTTATATCTGTTAAGGTAAAATAAATAGATAAGTAAAATGTGTCATCTCGGGAAAAAAAAGAACACAAACTGTCTTTATTGCAGTTTCTAAGTAAAAATATTAAAATAAAATTCATAAAAAAAGAAGTGGACGCCTACAGTATATCCTTACGTTTTTTTTCCTTCTATCGCATACAAGCAAAGTGCAGAAGGACGTAGATTGCAAAGTTCCTTATGGTTGATTTACTATCACATGTATCGCCCACAGGTGTCTTTGAAACTAAACGTAACGTACTGACACAGCTTCATAAATTACCACCAAGGTTTTCACTTTTTCAAGATGTGACTAAGGTGGATATTTCTGTTATGTGGAATCCGAAATGAATAAAGCATACACCTGACAATTATTGAGTAACCTGTTTCTCAACCCTTTCAAGTTGATGAATTTTCATCAGATAAAAAGAAAACGATCTTTTGCGATGTAGGGAAAAGGATTCTGTACATAGGGAAAAATTCTCTTAAGAGGAAAAACCTGGATGCACATTTTTAAGCGCACCCGTATTTTTTTCTTTAAAAAATAAAGCTAAAAATAATAACTTTGATATAATTAAAATAAAAAGCCTGTAAATGGTAACAGAAATAAAATATAATAATTATATAAGGTATAAGATTATTATATATACGTATTTATTCACATTGAATTGGTTAAAAATATATAAAAGTATATTTTTATTTTTCTGCCATTAAATAACTAAAATGTGGAGTCAATTTAAATATTTAACAAATGTTTCATGTGCTTAAGATCATATGCATAGTTCAGATTTTACATAATCAGTTTAACGTTTAAAAAGCATTTTAAAATTTTGCAAAGATAACTATAAAATAATATTGATTCATATTGTTTGGACATTAATATGTTTGTGGGATGCAATGATCATGGGCCTGGATCGCATGCGGTCTTCCATTGACTTTGCAGCTTCCCGCGTCTTTATGACCAACTATTTCACTTGTAGTAACTGTTTTGTCTTTGTAATGTAATTTTGTTTCATATCACACCCATTCAAGGAATTTAAACATTTTTCAAGTATACCGAAACTTTATGAATAGTTTAAAGTAAGCTTCAAGATATTGTGTGTTGGGGGGGAGAGATTTTTTATATCATATCCTTCAATTATCGTTTTTTTAATCCTAAAAAGTTAAGTCATTGTCCGATTTCTCAGCATTTATTGCCTTTTCATCCTTGAAGTCATTAACATACAACACTTAGATAACTGCAACATAAATTAAATTAAGTTTATTTGTTACACTTCTAGTTTCTTGTATTTATAAAAATAATAATAATTTTTTTTTAAATAAATGAAAATAAACATCTTTGAGTCAATATATGTTTTTAAACAGACTTATTCATTACCTTATATTAACGAATCGAGATAAAGGAATGGCTTCATAAGGGTACATTTAGAATTATGGGGATTGGTTGTTACGTAAATTGTACCAGCTCCTATATTAAGTAAATGTAATTACATACATCAAGTAAAACATGATTTGACTTTTTAGTATCTTTCTTCTTGGTTATATTTGAATGCATAAGAATAAAATATTTAATGGTTCTCTTTAATTTGATTCCTTCTATTTTCCCTTAGAAGTCATCATTCAGTCACTGAAAATTCGTTTGATCACATCATTGGTCATAAAGTATTTGGAGTCCTTAAATTTTGTACATTCTGTATTAACACAAATTTTAGCTTTACTGCAGTAAGATTTTACTGTTAGTAAATCGTACCTGCATGGTGCTGAAAAGCTGCGACAGACATAATCTAGCCCAATTGCCCCGGTGAATTTCGTGACCTCGATCTCATTTTATAGTCGATTGAGAGTAATAACAACACTAATAACATTTATGCCCCTTAATAGAATAACATATCCATGTTTTAGAAAACTTTAGCCATTATTATGTTCAGAACTCCATAAAAAATCTATTTATTCTTAAAGAACTATTATAACCACACATCCCTGCCCCTTTTTTATTCTTAAAATTAATAAGTCTAAAGAAACAATTTTTTTTCCATTCAAACTCCATTACATTTTTCTCATCGGCTAACACAATATACTACTCTAATTTTTAATACTAAGTACTGTTCGTTTTCTTTAATTTTGATAAAAAGTAAAGAATTATTATATTAATTTATAAATTCCAAAATACTCTGTTATTATGTTACTAATTATTTCATATCAGCATTTTTTTTATCTGAGTATAAGCGTATATTTATATCTTACAGTTTCTCTTCATAATCTTAAAAAACTTTTAACATAATATATATAATAAGAGGACATTTTTAGAAGTATTTGGCTGTGGATTGGAATTTTGATCTAGTTTAAAAAAATACCCTTGGCATATTTTTAAGCTGAAGGAGAATTATTATGTGTTTTCTCTTTAATAATTCATATCAGTACATTTTGAATTAATTTGGGGGTAATATATATTAATGATCTTAATCTTTTGAAGTTATGTTCCTATTTGAATGATTTGTGTGTGTGATCAATTTATCTAAAAACATTATAAATCAAAATTGAAATCAAAAAATATCAAATTTTGATGCAGTAATAAATTTGTTTTGGTCAACTATATGGTCTCCAAGTCGTCAAAAATGATGCCTACTTGGCTGTATCCCAAATATTTCACCAAAAAAGCTACATCATACATGTTAATTGCAGTTTTACAGTTTGAGCAATGAGTATGAACAGTTATGATTTGTGCAATGGGAGTTGGTCCACCATTAGGCAGACAGGTGGTACCCCCCCCCCTCCGCAGTATTTATCAATTTTTATTCATTAATTTAGGACTCATTCAGGATACACTGCTAAATATTTCCCATCCATACCGTTCTTGATTGAGAATTCATTTTGAAATGAATTGACTTAGCCTAGTATTGTACATTTTAATCATTTCTTGACTACTTTGGTACTAATTAGTAGTTGCTAGTCTTTCCAAAAAATTGCGATCCCCATTTATCATGATTAGATTTTACTCACAATCATGATTGATTATATCCCAAATTTTCCTTTGTAAATAGACACTACTGATTGTAGAGGAGGATACTCCAAAAATTCTACTACTTCTTTTAAGCTATGTCCATGCTTTCAGTCTAAATTATAAGCCTTTTTTGTCATTCTGGTACATCACATTTACGACCCACAGTGTAATATAAAACATAAATGTTATATTATTAGTTTAAAATGTCTTTAAAAGCTTAGAAATTCACAATAAACATCAAACCCTGACCATACCCAGGGTGTTCTCCCTTAAAATTGGGTGGAATCGAGTTAAATCACACTGTCACCTGTGTAGTGCTCAAAGCTACGGCTGACGACAGGCGTAAATCTAGCTCCTTGCCGCGATGAATTTCGTGGGCCTTGATCTGACTTTACTGTAGACATAAGTAACAACGACATTTCGACTAAAATATAAAATGGAAGATATTGGTTTGCTATTATTAAATTTACTAGATTACTTTTATGTGCTGTAACGCAGGGATCGGCAGACCGCGGTTCACGAGCAGCATGAGGACGTTTGTGGATCTTCAGACTTCTGCCTCTATATTTTAATAAAAAGTAATTACACATGCTCAGAATTGTTTCCCTTTCTCTTTCCTTTATAATAGTCTATTCAAAGATTTACCTGTATTTCCATATGCATTTCAATATTCGACTGACTTCCTAAGTGAAAGTAATAGAGTTATTCCCGAAGTAGGAAGTTCAATATATTGGAGAAAACACTACCATGGGAAGATACTCCATATAATGATTTCCAGCAACGTTTACTTATTTGTGTGAGTTCGGGTTTACTTTTGTAATAGGCAAGAGATACAATAAAGCCCACAAAAGAAGTGACAAAAGCACATTCTGTGTCTTATGACATGCTTAAAATTGTTAAAGTGACCCCAAAAAGGTCATTTTTTTCATAAAAGAGGGTAGGCTACTACAGTTTTCAATTGGTAATTTTTTTATATACCTCGTACTATTTCATTCCTTTAAAACAGTAAAAAGTAATGGTGTCTTTGTTATTAAATTCATTTGTATTTTCTGTAGATTTAAAATTATATTTAAATATTTTACCATATTAAGATAAAGTCTAAGAATATTTTATTTTTTTATTTGTTTTTTTTTCCAAGGTGGTCTTTAAAGGCAATATATATATGTTTATATAAAACTCTTTATTATATATCTTAACTGTTCACTATTTATACATATATATATAGTTCAAATGGCTCTTAGAATATTTTAAGTACGCATAAGTACGTATTTTCTTAGACTGAATGCACCATGATCATCCAAAAACATTCACGATTCAGTGAAAATTTTTTTATTTGCACCTTATATGGGAAGCTCTGTTTAATTCGTTTATAAATTCGAATGACAATTTAATCAAAATCTTAACGGAATACTCGTTAGATATAGATTAGTACGGAATATTATTATTCATAACATAGGGAAACCCAAATAAAAAAAGTTATTTAAAAATGAATATAATTCCTTATAGTTCGAAAAAAAATGAAGGAAAACCCTTGTACTACAGAGAATGGTAGAGCACAGTTTCACTGAAACACAGTTTGATAATTAAATAAATTTCCGCGTGTAATATTTTAATGTTTAGAGAAATCCTCGTCCAATTCTGTATAAGTAAGAGATTTTGAATGTAAAAATATTTCGCAACGAAAATTTTCCATTAGCAGATGTAGCAGCAGCGTGACAGTCATGAGGTACATGCTATAAAAATGCTTCTAATAAAGCAATCTAAAGGATATCATTATAGAGTATTTTAGCGAAGAGAAAAGGGAAAATAACCGTACCTGAAAGAAAACTTCAGAAAAATGGGGATAAAAGGCTGAGAAAAAGCCTACGCACAGTAGTTTCGGCAAAAAGAGGGGGGGGGGGGAGCGACAGAGATTCCCATAGCACGTATTACAAACCTGTTGGTCGTAAATTCTTATACTACGAAATAAAATTAACGTGACTTTTATCTACAAACTGTTACACACCTCTGTGATTTTGGCATTATTGTATTGTTGTTTTCAAACACTTTGACAGGAAACGGTAGGTGATAATAACATTTAGATAGTCGTGATGTATCGAGACCTAGGTTACAATCCTCCTCCGCGTGTAATAAATGGGAGAAGCGAAGGCTAAAAAAACAATGTTTTTGCAGAAAAAATACACACAAAAAAAATCGTCTAGAGAATTTAAAACAAAATTTCAATTTTAAAACGTAAAACGATATTTTATTTCAAGGTCTTAGCAACTTTTTGAGTTGAAAAGTAAATACGGATGTTTTTAAAACATTTTTTATATTATATAGAATGGTTCTTACATAATTTACTTATTTTTCTTCTAATTTTATACAATTTACAATTATTCTGAACTATGCAATAGTGATCAATAACTAGATTGCAAAATAACTAGTTCCCAAAGACAAAAATTCCTCTGTACAACGTTAATCATTTTCAAAATTAATCCTCATGAGCTAATTTATTTTTTCATGAAAGAGATAGGTTTTTAATATTGATTCCATATTACTTTTCAATCAATGATGATTCAATTTCTCGAGATTTCAGATGTATTGATTTCGTAGGAAAATAAACAAGCAAGAAATTAACTAAAATTGCATGGCATAGCTTCTTTGGGAAGTAATTAAACCTAAAACTAAAACTGACTGAAAAAAAACCCATAATTTGAAAGAAAACTCTTTCGAAAGAAAAAATATATAATTGCAATAATTTTTATTAATGTACTTTAAAAACACTTTCAGCTTGGTAGCTTAGAGGTAGCATTCCCGCCTTCTAAGCCTAAGGTCGCAGCAGTGCCGATTTAAACTCATTTCAGGTCTTGGGCGCAGAAGATCTACAGGCCCTCTTGGCACTGGCGAATCGAAATTTATAACCAGAAAATCTGGTTAAGTCCACCTTATTCGAGCCTTTCTGGACATCGGGACTCTGGGCGCCTGCCCCAAGCATCCAATGGATAAATCGGCACTGCTTAAAACTAAACTTAGGGGAATTTAACTGCACCATGAGCGTGTAACAATGCTCTTGGACGTTGCCTTCAACAACTAATTTACTCCTCGAATAAATTCATGAAAATTGTTAAATTTATAACTTTTCAGAGTATTAAACAAAGAAATAGACCTTGTCGTATTATTATATTATTGAACTGATTTCCTCTGTAAAATCTGGGTGGTTTGCTATCACCTGTCTTATTTTGTACGTATAGTTTCCAAGGTCGTTCAGTATAAGAAAATACTCAGCAAAAATACGTGTCGTCCCCTTAATATTTTTGAGGGGTATAAGCTTCCTACTATTCAGGCTATCTATATACAATTAGATATTACTAATAGATATCATAAATTTGAAATATAGTGACTTGCTTAGAAGATATCGTTAGTTCATACCATAATCAGGGGCGTAGCTACCACCGTATCAGCCATATCAATGATACGGGACCGCAACATGTGTAACTGCAGTCTCACTAACAGGGCTCCCATATGTAAAAAAGGTCCCCGAAAGAATTTTAATATAGGGTCCTCTCAGAGCTGGCTACGCCAGTGACCATGGTCGAATACAAGTTGTATCACATGCCAAAGACGGTCTTACACCATACTAATAAAGGATTCTTTATAAATCTAAGGATTGTCCATCATTTAAGTAACCACCTGCATATATATATATATATACATACTCTGACATTAAACTTCCTCAAAACGTGTATTGTTAGCACAGTTGTGGAAGTGGGAAAATATTAGAATAAAAAGAAAAAACAGGTTTATTAATATTTGATAGGTTATTTTAAGCAATTATGCTATTTCACACATCGTACATAAATAGTACTAAATAATTTCATAATTAAATTGCTTTGGAATTCTTTGGTGAATACTTCGAAAAGACCTTAAATGTTGGATGAAATATTTAAATAGAAAAACATACTACTATTTTTGATAACAAAAAATATTAAAAAGTAACACACAATACCGCAGCATATAAAGATAAAAAAAACATACTTCGGGAAAAACGCTCAAAAAAAAAAACTCCAATGCCTTTCAATAGTTCCAAAATATTAATTTTTACAATTCCGGTTGAATTAACTCTGAAAAAAGTAGTTGTGCTTATTCATTGATCTTACCTTTATGCTTCAATCAATTCTTAAGAAAAATAATCCCTATTTTGAAATATATTCCGCCAAATAAAGGAGTTGAATAGCAAAAAAAAACATCAAACACATCCTGTTTCCATTATTTCAGATTTTGAGAAATACATTTGTTGTAATATTTTCCCATTGATGATCAAAGAAAACAAAGAATGTATTCGAACCTGTAATGAAAAATATTTCATGCATCGATGCACAAATTCTAAATTAAATTATATTCAGAATTTGGGTACATAAGTTCCCATTGGTCAGTAATAGCAAAATTAACATGTAAACGTTTAATGTGCTTTTATTTTATTTTCACGTGGGAAATAAAATCTATGAACGATATCAATTAGGAGGGGAAATAAATCATTAGCGTGGAAAAGAGAAGTTAATAACAGGTTTCTGAGAGGTTTTGAATAAGTTTTTTTACTCTCAGTTTTTTTCTCACACACACTGAGTGTGAATGAAAGAAATTTGAAAGTAAGAATTATACGAATATCTTTTGAACAAAAGATTCCGCTCAAGTATTGTAAATTTATTATTAACTTTAAATAACTCAACTTTATAAAAAAATTTTTTTTGCTTATGGTTTTCAAATTTTAAATTGAAATATATATGCATGCAGTGTTTCATCGGGAACTTTTCATGCATGAATTCCATTCATTAGTTTTAAAACCAAAACTTCCGATAGGCACCGTAAAAACATACTATTCTCTTCAAATCTATGCAAAACAGAAGTACATGAAATGTAAAATATTATAACCAAGGTATTTATTAAAACTATTTAAATGAGTCAAAACAACAAAATTATGTAAATCTATTTTTAATGCTTCTTTTCCTTTAATAGCAACCCTTGAAGTCATACAAAGAAAGAATTTAAAAGAAAGACTTTGAAGCTAAATCAAAATTATTAGCGAATAAATTCTTCGTAAGATATATTAGCAAATTTTCCATAAGCACATTACCGTAAAAAAGAACACATCGATAAAAAAAAATTATTATGATAAAAAAAATTGCAAAATTTTACTTCTATACCTTACTTTAAGCTTTAAAATTTGAATTCAAGTTTTGCTTAATACAAAATTTTAATTCAATCCCTTATAAGTGAAGATATTTCATGATGGAAAATTGTATTCATCAATTTTACTAGGGGGTGGGAGAGAAGATGGTCCCCCCTGTGCGCCCAACAGCGGACCAATCCCCATTGTACAAATTACACTGTTCATACTCGTTACTCAAATTATAAAACTGTAATTTACATGTATTATGTAGTTTTCTTAGCGAAATATTGGCGATACAGCCAAGTTGGTATCATTTTTGGCTACTCTGTTGACGATCAAAATAAATTGTATTACAGTAACACAAAAAAACTTTTTTATATATAGAGAGATAAATATTTTGATTTCAGTTGACTAAAATATTTCGTTAAGAATCAACTTTTATTATTTTTTCTTTTAAGTTAGTTTTCAAAATATGTTATTCTATTTTAATAAAAAAAATATCGAGAATCAAAGACTATTAAGAGCTTATTTAGAAATTCCCCGGAGTGGGGAATAAAACTAATGCGTAGATGTGGATAAATCTCCACCGTGTTAGCTCGCTTATATCTGACAGTGATGTCACCTGCTTTTATTTGGCATAGCAAATTTGTATATAAAGTTCGGTATGTGCCATGATTTGACCAAGATAGATGAAACATGGATACATTCTTGAAATGTTTCTTCTTAATAGCTGCCCATATTACAACTGAACACAGTGGTGCAACAGCCACTATCTGTGTCTGTCTCAGTTTTCATGACCTTGGGCGCTGGGGTACAGGAGCAGATGTTCCGGTCAGGTGGTCAGTCTGACGCGAACAACCCAGTGCTTAGTTTCCAAGCAAGCTTGGTACTCGTTTATCGACCCACTGAAGAAATGAAAGGCTTAGTCGACCTTGTCCAGCCCGGGATTTGAAACTCGGACCTGTGGCGTGGAAGCGCGATACATTACCACACAGCCACTGGGCATGCCCATATTACATCCTCTAAAAATCTTGATTAAGTTATCGTTTAATATATGTTGCTGTTGCTGGACAGGCAAGGATAAATTTGATTCAATGAACAAGGCTGAACTGTATTACATTTGAAAACTTTAACCCTCCAAGCGGTCTGCACGTAAAATTCCGCCATTCCAGAAATGCTTTTTCTGCCTCCAAGCAAGATTCCCAAAAGCGGCCGAGCCGCATTCTTAAAAATACGGCTCAACCGCTTTTGAGAACCTCACCTGAAAACAAAAACATATGTGCGGTGCATTTTTGAAGCATCTCCAGAATGGCAAGTCTTTAAGTGCAGACCACTTAGAGGGTTAATGAATTGAGACCGAAGGTCTGCTAGGCTCGCAGCCTAAGCTACAACTGATGTTTTACGCCAAATAATTTCTGACAACCCAAATGACGGGCGCCTTGACGCTCCCCAAATTAACAAAAAATACAAATGGTACACGGAGAAAAAAGACATACTCAAAAATG
>BMAV01000289.1:314886-331299 GCA_019973955.1 Trichonephila inaurata madagascariensis
TCAAATTTTAATGAAGATAAATACAAAAATTTTGTGTGGAGTACTTTTATTTACTAAACCTATATCTATTTTAATCGTTTTTTAAATACATAATATGCTACATTGTAACTACCATTCTAACTATATTTCTGTACCATTTTGAATATTCAAATGGCTGTGATTGCAGTCCATTACATGCAAAAGTTAAACAATTCCGAAAATTTGGATTAAATCCAAGAAAGAAATTTAACAACACTTACCAAATATCAACTGGTATACTATTATGAATGAATTATATAGTAACTGTGTTGTATAATACCGTCAAAATTTTGTATATCTAAATGTAAAATGATTAAATCGTAATGAATTAGTTGTTGATTTGATTAATTGTTTGTTAACTTCGTTCAGTAAAATATATCCAGAGCTATTATTGTTAAGTGGAAAGTTTTGAGAGAGATCATAACTTGTTAAAAGAAAAACTACCTCGAGTCAGCAATTGCACACTAAAGGAAAGAGAAAATGTTTAATTGAGATATCTTAAGAAATTTAGGATCTGTTTCACCAAAGTTTCTTCCTCCTTTTACAAGGTTGTAAAATGTGTTGCTTTTTATAGTAATGAGATGTTTTCTGACGTAAGAGTAGATATAACCTATAATTACTATCGACAATTTATGTAATAATGTATACCAGTGGCGCACACAAGGGGGGCGTCCTAGGGATCCGAACTCCCCCCCCCCAAAGCCCTTAATTTTTTTTCCTATTGATTATAATTTTAAGTATATAATACGTAAAATTTGATTAAATATTTGTTATTAATGATTAATGTTAGTAATTAATACTAATTAGTTTTTCAATAATTAGTTTTTACTGTTTTTTGTTCCCAAAAATCGACAAAATCAAAAGGAGCATGGTACAAGAAAGGTGGACTTTCGACCCTGGACCCCTCCCCCCCTTGGAAAATTCCTGTGTACGCTACTGATGTATACAGTTTTACACATTTCGTATGCATAAAGTATTGGGAATTGCCACTGTAAGCATATGAAATGTGTAATTTTAATTAACAAGATCCGTAGCGCTTCCAGAAAAGATCTCTAAATTTGTTCTCATTGTTTTTTCTATTTGTATGTATCAAACTATTTGGTATTAATATCATTTGCTTACACTAAAAAATATGTGCTATGAGAATAAAAATATTAATTTAAAATTTATACTTGTGTAAGCAATATTAAAAGATTATTTTCAGCTTGCCATAATTAACAGAAACATTTTTTTTTCCATCACGTGTTATATGATAGAATTTGTAAGGTCTTTCTCATATAGGGTGGATTGATAACAATTGAGTTACCTTTCAAAGCGTAACCATGTATTCGATTCAATTTTTTTTATAATGTAAGCTTACATATTTATCTGGAATGAAACTCAATGGAGATGTAGTGGTGTTGGGGCCAAACGGAATGTCAGACGAGTGTTCGGTAGCAGAATTGAGGAAATGAGTCGTTAATACACACTAAATATTTAGGCATTCGACTCACAAAATGAGTCCGACAACTGAGCAGGTGCTGTGGAGGGTTTATCATCCATTACGAAACGGTCAACGGACTGTGGATGGAAACAGGTCTTAACCACTCCCGAATGGATGCTGATTATCGAATTTTATCTTTTTTTCTGCCTTCCAGTGAAGTGTGGCTCTGTTTACGTACTTTAAATTGGATGTCTGGTCACAAAATGACGTTAATTTTTATCTTGGTCCTACCAAAGTTGCGAAAAACACGATGGGGAATCAGTTCCATTTATGTTACGGTGCAAGTAATCAATAACTTTGTTGTTTAAACAACTTTGGGAGTGACATAAGAAAAGATTCACATGTAATAAATAGTTTCGAATTTGAAAGTTAATAATTCATTTAGGGGTCAGCGTATTGAATGATATATTAATTTATTAATGAAAGTCACCTGTGCTGTGAAAGCTCGTGGTGTTTGTGACCATAAGTACAATGATATATCAAAGGATTTTTACCACGTATCCTTATATTATATCACAATACTTATGCTCCCGGATGCCATGATTTTTCAAAGTAACAGTTGACTTTTATCTATAATATTCTCTAAGAAAATATTTAGAAATCCCGCTTTAAGAAAACAAATAAATTTTGCTGGAGAAAAATATTCAAAAACCTGAAATTCTGAATATATATATATATATATTATAGGTAAGCAATTTATTTCTAAGTAGCATAAAGTTACTTAGAAAAGCTTAAGGATTGGATCTTGAACACAATTCCAGAGCTGTTTTTCTCACTTAAAGAACCCTTGCAAATATTTTTATGTTTTGAATTACCTTTTTAAGTAAAGTTTATAATGAAATTTTAGAGGAAAAATTCATCAGTCTAAAAATATATAAAATAACCTAAAAATTTTCAAACTTAACAAATCGTTTTCACATAGGATAAAGAAATATATATTTTTATAGGTAATATGCAAATCCATTAAGTGGGGAGAAAGAGTTAACCGTAGATGCTTAAACTTAATTGAGGAATTTACGAAGAATTGGAATTCAATTAAATGTGTAAAAAGATATATCCCTTTAAAAATTAAACTTTATTTATAACAATATTTTTCCAAGAAATTCAATGTTCACAGAAGTGTATTGGGCTTTTTAACAAGGTGTCTACAATTGATATTTTTAATTATTATTATCAAAGATATCTCAAATTTTGAAGTTGATCATTAACAAAATCGCAATCTATACAATAATTTAAATAATATAACCTAAAATATTTTTAGTATAGATTAACAAGATTATAGAGGTAACTTTCGAGGCTTTTTTGTAGATAAAATTTATAAAGTTCAAATACATTTTAATTTAGTATTAGCTAAAAATTCTTTTCTGTTTTATGCTACTCAGTTGGAAAGCTGACAAAAGTGAAGGAATTCTTTTATTAATTTACCCAGAAGGCATCTATCATTTATAAATAAATGAAAATAATATTTCTGTGCTGAAAGGGATATTTATAATAAATTCATTAAAATACTTTATACCATTGAAGCTGATTGAAAAGAGAGAAAATTTAAAAGATGAGAATATAAGTTGCGAACTGCATTATTTTCTGTATTTGAAGCGAAAAAAAATCATTGGTTGCTGAATAATTTCTGCATTTCTAACAATAAAGTTATTGAAATAAATAAAGTCAAAATTTGACTTTTACTCTGAGGGAACAATCAGAAAAGTATTTAAAAAAGATCCAAAGAATTATAGGGATGAAGTAAATGACTGACGAAAATACAGGTTATTCGACGTCTCACCAGTCTTATTTTCTTATTTCAACGTTATTAAAAACATCACGGTTCATAAAATATACTCGAAGATTTTCACAATTTTGTAAACTGGAATTATGACTCATGTGTTTGTGTTACTTAGCTGTAAAGCGATTTGTATTTTTATTACAATGAGTTAACAGATAAAAGATATATATAAATAACAGTTATAACTCCAAGTAGCACTTTTCATTTGTTATTATCATATTTTTTATATGAAAGTCTTCTGTAATCATACAGAGATAACTGTTTCTAAAGTTATTGGTAAATTAATAAGTTCTTTAAAAGAAAAGTTAACTTTTCAATTAGCCAAATTTAAAATTTCAGCTGTAAATAAAAATATTGGAAATATAGCATCAACTAAGAAAAACTACGTGCATTTAACTTAAACACCAATACCGAAAACTATATAATTTCATTAATTTAATTTTTCTGAACTTTTCTGTGACTAAGAAACAGGTTTGTGCCGCTTATTGAATACAACTGCTCTTAAAGCAAAATAAAATGCTAGGCTGAGACATAAAATATAATAATAACAATAATTAAGTATAAACAGTGGTTAGAGGTATATCACCAAAACCAGCTGCCGCAAGCTCTTTCGTGAGCTTGCGTTCGCTTAAACACCTGAGGGTAAATGAGGATTTTAAGTGTAGCGGATATCTCTTTAAAAGTTCTACATATCCCTCAACACATTTGGCGGTTTATTGTGCTATCTGCTTTCTGTCATGCTTTAAAGTTTACAGTATTGGAAAAGTAAGCTACAGCTCTCTGACTTAAAAAGTTAAGTTAGAGAAAAAAAATCGTTAAAAAAAATTAACCTTTTTTCAAAAATACTTACAATTCTTAAAATTCAAAATATATTACAATATATTTATGCGTTTATTTTAAAATACATTTTATGGGAAAATTCATATTTTTTAAACATTGCTTTGATATTTTTAGCAAAAATATTCTGCTAACATCTATTACTACAATTAACATCATTGAATTTGACTTTTTCCTTCCAATGTAATTTTGCACATATTCTTTTAGTTCTTCATTAATATAATTAATCGTAGTTTGAAAAGGAATATTCACGTTAGAGATTATAACAAATATAATAAATGTCTCATAGAAAAGCCCAGTGAAAGCCACTTAAATTTATGACCTAAATTAATCAGCTTTCACCTTAAAATTTTATGTTCGAGTTTTTTTCAGTATCTACTTTATTAAACAGTTACACTTTTACAATTGACAGTTTACTTCCTCTTACATTCATTACAAAAAAATTGGGAACCAACTATTATTCAAGTAATAAAAACATAAAAATTGAAATATCACTAAAACTGAAAATTCCTTAATCCTGAATTACTTAATGTTAGAAATGCAAGCATTTGGCGATATTTCTTTAAGCTGGAAAACTTTATAAGTCAGTAAGTCAAAGATTAAAATAACCATGTTCAACCCCCTTTATGCCAGCCCTCCTTTGTTGTGACAGATACACACAGGAGCTCACGCACAATTTAAAATTATAAATCCAAACTCCCCCGAGCAGGTGGTTAAACCGCAGGGATCTGTTAAAGTGGGATAATATTGTTCAGTATGAGTGTGAAGGTTTTATATTTCTTTTTTCAGATCTCCTTTTAAAATGCCGAATGCAGAGCAATAAAAAGATTCGTGAAAAAGAAATCTGAAATGATGTGGCAACTAAAGAGGAAAGATAGAAAGAGATTTAAATGTGTGTATTTTAATTCTGAATATATCGTTTAAATATTTATATCTCGATAATATTTAAAAATAATTTATAAATGCATTTTAAATATGTATTTCACATTAATCCGTTACAATTGAATATATTGTTTTTTTACACAAGATATCACACATGTGACACCCCTTTCACACAATTGTCTGATCTTGCTACGCATTAATGTACATTGGTTTTTCAGAGACGTTATTCTACGGATAAATTCCTTGCAGCAATTATTGCTACCAACACCTTTGCACTGCCATATTCGTACGGTGCAGTTGGCGGTCTATTGGTTCAGTATATAACGAAAACCAGCTTCGCATACCGATGACGTGTTCTCGTTTGATGTTGCCCGATAGGCTGTAAGGTCTTCGATAATATTGTAAAAGAGCTGTTGGTTGTGTTTCTAGAGAGTTGCTACGCTAATATCGAGAAAAAATAAACCATTCCCAGTTGTTGCTCCTTTTTTTTTATAAAAAGACTCAGTGGAAAGAGGGACACTGCACGTTAAATCTGTCGAGGCTTAAATATTCTCCCATTGGTGTGGTAGTTATGAGAGGGGTGCAAGCTCAGGTGTCATCCACGTCACTTAATCGATGTTTAAAATTACGAGGTTCGTCACCATGAGTCCTCGTGTTGGTTTATAGCGCAACATAAATATAATTCTCCTTTTTTTTATATATATAGAATGCAAGTTGCGTTGTAGAACTCGTGCTCTAGTCAAAATAATCCTTTATTGAACTTCAAACTTAATAATCTATATAACTGGTAGAAAAAAATCCGCATCCTGGACCTTGAGATGAAAAAATTATGTTTAAAGATACCTGTGTTTCCTGTGCCTCTTTAAAATATGTAATTTGTCCCACACATCACGTATGCTTACTACGTTGTTGAAAGCCTGCGATGTTGATTTCCAAATTTTCTGATATTGATTATTTTATCCATTGAAAATCCATCATTGAAATCACACATTGGGTTTTACAGAGAAAAATACTTACCCTTATTTTCTGAGTTAAGAGTGGGACTTTTCTATAGAGAAATTCCAGATATCCGTGCTACTTTATGCATGCGATTTGCATACTTTGTGAGTTAATATATAGAAAGGAAATATTTTACATACCATAATGTAATGGCGTGCAGCATTAGATTCTTTTTTTTCTTACGTTATACTTGTTCTCTTCATCTTAAATGAGAGATTTATATTTTCAGTTATGAATACAATTGTGTTTAAAAAAGTAGATAGTCTAAAATATTATTTTGTTACAGTTCCTTAATTTCTTATGCTTTCTAAGTTCTTTCTATTATTTCAAGTCACAAATATAAAAAAGAAAACATATTGTATTTAATACTGATCATGTAAATACGTTCCGAAAATGATTTTCGTCATTTTTTTCCAAAGAGAAGCTAAGCTGTCTTACAAAGTGGGAAAAGACTTAGTCGTAACGAAAGAGAATCTTTTCTAAATCCGCGACAAGAACAACAAGAGCAAAGGAACATTACTACTTGCAAATAGTGCCAAAGAATAGACATAAGCAACAAACCGAAGTGTCTGAGCTCAGTAAAGGACAAGCCAGAGTAACAATACTAAGCAAATTGAAGTGTGCTATTCGATCAAAGGAGCCGGGCATTTGAAAAGAATGGATTTATTCTAAGATAAAAAGGCAATTTTCCAGAGACACTGAAAGAGAAATTTCAGAAAACATTCATCTTCTAGGACGGCGAAATTAAATCAGAAAACCTACTATCGCGATCTTGCACAATAATCTTTTTCTTAGGTTAAAATTAACACTATCGAGACGTCACTTCAGACGAAATGACGAGAAGCAACAGGCCGGACTCAATAATAATTGGGCACCTATTTTTACCTGAAGTATTTCTTTAAATTGATCTCACTTTACAACAAATGAGTTAATGTCCATGTCGATTACAAGGAGAAATGGCCAAAATATTGTGTGTGTGTATTGTTATTTCTTTTAATTTTTCTCTTTTTATAATAGAGCTCCTACATGAAAAATGACAAAACTTATTTTCGAAACATCCTTTATATTTAGGATAAAAAAAATTTTTACGTTTTTTTTTCTTTTTTTTCGTTTATTGGGGTAAAAATTCAGGTAAATGGAAAAGAATCCTGTCTACATATTTTGTTGAAAATTAGCAATATAATGTAAATGCTGTCATTTTTGCATGATTTTTGAGTTGCTCCCACAGTAAACTGAAGCTTTTTACAAAAGAAAAGTCTGGATGTATAATTTTGAAAAATCAAAAACCCTTATTTGTTGAAGTATAAAAATTTATTTTATGTGATACGCAAGAACTTATATCTCTCTATAAAAGTTAATTTTAATATTGAAGGCTAAATTTTTCATTTGTTATATCTCTAACTTTTAATTTCGCAATATCAACACTTAAACGACATTATTGCCAGCTAAACAAAAGTTATTTGTTCGATCTCTTTATATGGTTCTGGATCACTAGTTACATTTAAAAACTAAGGTAATTCTTGAATGGGATCTCAGTTGATACGAATAATATATTAACATATTTTCTTCATTCAGAATGTTTTATCAGTTACTTACAAAGTTCATTTAATTATTTATATGATCCTATGATTTCTATCGTGTGATATCCCAGCATAAAGCAGCATATTATTCACATTCATAAATTTTCTTCTTTCTTCTAAAGACAATGTAGTTCAAAAACGAATTACATTTGCTGAAAATTTGGAAATTTCAATTTAAGTGATTAATAATATTAAAGTACTATATTTTTATGCTTATTCTGTCATTTAGAAAACATTGTCGGTGTAATTTAAAAGCTGGTTGTACTTCTTTTCGTCTCATAAAGATAGCCAGGTGAACCGACTTTTTCGGGTAACCTTTAATCTTCCTTCATTTCGTTCACCCAAGGGCGCATCATGCTTTTCATCTAAAATAAAGTTTCGTGAGATTAGCTTAGACAACTCTCACTGAGGAAAAAAAAACACTGAAGTTTTCTTCTCTGTACCTCACCTGACATTGACTGACCTTATGGTTTGAAGAGAAAACAAAAAAGAATCAAACCACGTTTGTAAAAGCAGATAGTGCACATCTGCCCCGATTTTTACTTGGGGTGCTCTATGGAGGGGCTTCCTCCCCCATTTCACTTTGTCTTCGACGAAAAACGCGCGTGGCAGGCGTGATCTTCCGTAGTTTCCACCTGCCTCAATTGGTGAATAAAGCGCAGAAAGATAGTCCTACAAGTGCAAGCAGCTGTTTTGGTTGGGGTGAAAGACAGCAAAAGATAATTATCGAAATCGATTTAAAGTGATGCATTGAGAAGAGAGAAGACCTATATTGGAACTAACCTAGTTTTTCACAGATAGGGATTCGTTAATTAAATCTGAAAATTTTAAAAACAGCCAAAATTCTTTTGTTGTGTTCCGGCGCTTACGATCAATAATCATCTTGTTGGCAAATGACAAAACAAGCATTTGAGTGCATTCGAAAAACTTGGAAACACAGCTGCTCTTACATAATCAGATTATGTTTAGTATTTATCACTTTTATATTTAGAGAAAAATTCCTGCTGGAATCATAAAAAAGGTATATTGAGGACGATGAAAAATTAGAACTAGAATAACCCAGTTATATAATACATATCAATGAGACCTCATTCATCAAAAGCGTGGACATATACATTTTTCGTAACACAATTCATTGTTTTTTTTAAAGAAAACCTATGCTTATAAAAAAAATTCCTGCATTCATACATTCGAAGTGAAATACATTCGGCATCTAAAAATATTTGAAATCTTAAGAATTAAGCAAAAAATTCATTCGAAAAATTATTCAATTTGAAATTGCAATGTTTTTTATTATGATCTTTTATTCTAGATTTAACAGAGGGAAAATATTTTCATACTTCCTTTTGGAGTCTAAAATGTTTTATGCTTTGTTTTGTGATAGGGTTAGTGGTAAAAATTATAGTCTTTAATTTTTATTTAAAAGAAGCTCTCTTATTACTATACATTCATTTTTAATTAGTGGTAATAAGTTCTACATGTATTTAAAGATGTAAATTAGGAATTTCAGAATTAATGTCATATTTTTAACTCATAAAATAAGAATTCGTAGCAAAGTATTTTCTTAGTTAAATTTAGTTGTTTTATGATTTCTTATAACTTTTATATAAGTTAATTTAAAGTAACTCTTTCAATCTGTCTACAAAACCAGGTTAAATTAATCTGACAATAAGCTAACTTTAAGTGATGACTTTAAGATGATATAAATTCGATTCAATTGATAAAATATAATGAAATATATAATCAAAATAGCTTCTCTTCGAAAACAAAATTTGATACACTTTTCAGATGTACAATAAAATGTTTATCATATTTTCATGCAATCCAATCAATCAATATTTAATTTAATTGTTTAATATATTTTCGCACTTTTTCCAATTTATAAATTTTTTATAAGTCGATTACATTAAATATTGGAATCATGTTGAACTTATCATTAAAATTCAGGTTCATATAACTTCATTAATAGCCAAAAATTATGGAAAAAATGTCAGCAAAAGATTTCTATTTAAACAAAATATTCTGTGGATCGTATTTTCAATATGAAACTAATCCAAATTGATAACCGCTGTATTCTAAATGATATTTTTTACGTAAGCAGTTGCATTTTCAAACTATCAGAAGATAAGAGAGTCCAAAACACTTGGACTGTTTTTTTAAGTGACTGTAACTTTTTTTGTTTTTAATATAGGGAGAAAAATTAGTATCTCTAAATGGTAGTAATTCGGAATGAGTGGTTATAAATGCTTACAAAATACTAAGTTTTTCTGATTTAACGCTTCAAAGCTAAAGTGTTGTGTCCCTTTTAAGAAGAGTAAAAAGTGATTTCTTTAGAATATAAAAAATAAATAAAATTCATATTTCCAAAATATAATGGTAGAAAATGATATTTAACTATTAACTCTGAAATCAAGTATGATAATTTTTCTATTAGAACTCATTGTATTTTTGAAATTTTTTAAATACTTTTATTTAGATAGCATTGTTGCATTATTTGCATTGCTTGCAGTGTTTAGAGTGGATAATACAAATACACTGTTCAAATTTAACTAAAATATAAATCATTCACATTTTTAATTTGTTTTATTTTTTAAATCACTCAAAAGTCAATCAAAGAATCAATCAAAAAAGGAAAGAAAATCGCTAGAGAATTCATGTCAGAAGTTCTATCTGCTTAGAAATTTTAAATAATAAAAAAAAAAGTTTTTCGTCTAAATCTATTCAAAATGTCATATTTTAACTAACTACTGTTAGCAGTTTACTTTTATATATTCTGAATTACTAACATTTACAACAGTAATAAAACAGAAAAGATGTTTTGGATTATAAAAAAGAAATGTATACTCTTTTAATATTATTTTAATGTTTCTACTGTTAACAAGCTTTTAATTTTGTTGTACATATTAGAGGATAGAGGGAACGAATAGTTAATAAAAGAATAAAAGTAAAAGTCAGTAATATTTTTCATAATAATTTGGGTTTAATCCTTGTTCAAGTTTTCTTTCAAAAAGATGCTTAAGTCTCCCCTTTTCAAACAATTAGTCAATAAATTTTAAAACACAGCAGGGATTAATTTGAATTTCAGATTTACTGATAAACAAAAACTAAACTTTTCTGACTTTCAATAATTGACATCAACGTTTTCAAATCGTTTTGCATTTCGTATGTCTTTTCCAATTCTTAAATTGGGTTAAATGAGTTAGTATTTCATCCATATGTGTGTATTATTTCGAAGATACTCAATGCGTTCCGATTTCAATCGAGCATCGAAACTCCATCAATCTCTTCATATCTTAAAATATCACTTGCTAATTATAACTCTTGCTAATAACTCCGGTTCCATTTAATTAAGCTACCTTCGATTCAAAAGATTAAAATTCTGTGATGAACTGTAATCGAATCCGACGTCATATTTTGCCATCGTATCTCGTGACAATAGAAATTATGATTAGAGATGCAATATGTAAGAAAGGGATGTGTGTGTGTGTGCAAAATATTCGACAGCTGTAAACTCAAAGGGAGGGAGAAGATTGAACGTAGCCCACCCTGTTGATGCAAGGTCCCTGACACACGACACCTGTCGACTCATCTTCAAGCACGCCATAGATAATAAACTCTTTCTTCACACACACAGCACGTAGTCCCAGTCAACCCTTATTTACATCCGCTGGTGAATAATAAAATCAATTTTGGAATATCTTAAATCCGTTTAATGTTGAAATTATTATTGATACTCCAACTTTAGAAGTGAGTATGTTAAATCACAGAAAAATTCGTGATGGGGATTTTTCGACGTTGAAATGTATATATATTTGAACTACATAAGTCAGTGATTTAAATCATTAATTTATTTTATAGTAATTTTTGTAGCTACTGTCAACAGATATGTGTGTGTGTGTTTATTTCTAACATTTTTACTAAAAACACAGAAGATCAAAATGTAGAACCTGACTTTTGTTTCACAATGTCCATTACTACTAATTTTGCTATTGATGATATCCTAATCATATACTAATTCTAGAGTAAGTTTAGCTGAAGCACAAAAAATATTGACAAAGGAAATATAAGACAAAAATTTATTATTTGTGCAATTATAAATAGGGAATGAATTATTTAAATATTCAGATATATATATATATATTTTGATATAAAATACTATTTGTGAAGACATTTTTATAAATTGCTCTTGTTAAAATGGGAAATATAAAAAAGTAAATTTACCAAAGTGGTTTTGCATTAGACAATATTCTAAAGATTCTCATTAATTTCAAAAGATGTAACTATTCTAGTCACATCTTTTGAAATTAATGATCAGAATTGTCAGAGTTGGGATTTATTAGGATATATTAATTATTAACAGCCAATATTACAGGCAGAACATTTTGTTAAATATTTGACAAAATGAGTTTTTGTATTTTATGTTAAATACCTGGACAAACCATGGTTAATTGTTTTTTTTTTGTTTTGTATCACTACAAACGTTTAATAAAATGCATTACTCGTTATTTATAAACTGCTTTTGTTTCAGATGTAATTTATCACAGGCGTTGTTCTCTTTTGATGAAAATTCCTTGAAAAACTCTTTTATATAATAATCAAATCTATTTTAAAAGCTAAAAACTTTTCCTATCACTTTACTTGGAGTTCATTTTCATAAAAGAATTTCTGTACTTATTTTTTAAGAAAAAACTCAATAATTACAGTTAGCTAGATACTATTTCGTATGGTAAAAAAGAAGAAAAATTACTAAAGGTCATTCATTGCACTGTGATCCTCAATTAACTCAGTGCAAGGACAGGTGATACAGTTTTCGTGTCATCCACAGTTTAAGAATCTAAACTCTATACTTATATATATATATATATAAGGATTATAAGTTGAACGGAAGCGGAAGACTGCTTATTGACTACGCTTTTGAGTTTATTTTCTTTTTTATTTACAGACGGGTCCTTTTTAAAAGTCCTCTTCATGTGATACAGGTGTGTTTAGTTTTACATGTGGCAGGTGGCAAAATGCGTTTCGGTTTCTCTTATATATTTTAAAGCTGTGATGGGACAAAGAACCTATTATCCTTATCATAAGCTATTTGAAATTTCTGTTTAAATAGGGAGATTTTAAACATTTGATTTCTATAGCACATTTTCTTGAATGAATTCCAGCACCTATAATTGTTAGGAAAAATCCTACAACTTTAAATCATTTCGATTCTATTAAAAATGCATTAAAGATGAAAAAAATTAGTTTTTCTAAGATATTGAGACATTCTAAAATATTGAGAAAGTGTTAATACTAAAAAAAATAATATGCACATATATATTTTTTAATATTTAGCTTCTCAATTTTTGCTGCTGAAAGTTTCCAGTAAAACATTAATTCATATGAAATTGTATACAATAGGCTTTTGGAAAATTAGTGTAAGTAAATTTTTTAATTTATTTACAAAATAAACCATGTTCTTTAAAAATTAACAAAAGACATTCATCGCGGTAATTCTAGTAACGGGGAAGTTGAGCTGAATTTTTCTTAAAGTTATAGATTATAATTATTATAATTGCAAACAAGAGGGGTTTTTTTTAAAAATTGTATTGCCTCCAATTTAAATCTTTTTTAGAACACAAATTGCTGTGGATTTTTATTCGAATGGAAGTTTTATAGATACGGAATCTTTACATTGGAATATGTTATGCATTTAGTAAAATTATTTACAAAACTTATGCAAATATATCTAGTTAATTCATTTGGAAAATGATATTTTATAGTCATACACATAAAGTAAAAAAAAAAAAACTTATACGTAAGAAATATCTTAAATCTACTTGCACATATGAAACGAATAAGTTATTCTTTTTTAAAAATAATAAGTAGCTAAAATAGAACTTTGAAAAAACATTAGTTTTCTAAAATAAAATCTTAAAATACAAGCATATACAGAAAAAAAAAATTTTTTTTTAATTAAATAATTATTGAGATGCATTATGACACAGAAATGAAAGAATGCTTACAAAAAATATTTCAGTAATTTAATCATGAGCAAATCAATCAAGTTTGTCTTGTTTTTTTGTTTTATTTTCATATTAAATTACCATTTAGGAAAAGATCGGAGCAGAATAAAACACATTTTTGTATTGAAACTAATTATTACAATATTTCAAGCAATCCACAATAAAAATTTTAAACAAAGACTCTTAACCAAGAGTTCACGTACCCCTATGATGTAAGAGGATAAATTTAAAAATGAATAATTTTAATTTTAATCAAAGACTAAGAATTAATTTAAACCAAATCATTGAAAATTTAAAGCACGAAGGTGCTCTAAGAGATAAGGACTAGTTTGTGTAAATTTAATTAATGTGATTATTCCGGATCACTTTGCATGTGATTAAAAAGAATCATCTTGGAAATACAAGCCACAAAAGTATGCAAGTGATTAAGTAAAAAGTTTTAATTCTATTTTTTGCTGTCTTATTTTCTTGCTCTTTTACTTCTTTATTTAAAATCTTCGGTGCCTCTATTACGGTAGCTTAACACGGTTATCTTATATTTTAATACTGATATTTCAGCAAAAATATCATATTCTAAAAATAGTTCAAGATTATATTACAAGGGCGCTGACTTGCAATAAGGTTAAGAACCCATGGTTTAAAATATGACTAGAATGAAGTACTGCATAGAAAAACAAAAAGGAAAATATATGCCTTAAATTAAAATACACACATTGTACCTCTGTTATATTTAAGAGCTCAAAAGTAAGAACAAGACATTTTTTTAAAATTTACAACAGCTTCGATTTACAATGTTTACTTTCTGTTGAGTTTTTTTATTTATTTGTTTTCTACTTATTAAATTTGTATAATGAATTACAACTTTTTATCAATGAATTTTCTATAGTTATCTGGATAGCATAATTTTGTAACGTAATTCAAAAATATTAACCGGTCCTTATTCTTGCAGCAGGTGATTCTTAAATTGAAGAAATTTGCTAAATCAAAAAATAAAATAAAATGGAACCTGATATCGTTCCGAGATATTCAGTTAAGCTCTTCTGTAATTAATTAAGTTGAGCTGGCTGAAGTTATGTCAATGGAGCTTCATCTTAAAAATGCCGCTGAGATTATATGTAATTGCTATGTTGAAAGAAGAAGAAAAAGAACGTAAGAATGTAAGAAAAAATGAGTAGCTGCAGTTTTCTATTCGCAAAAGCTTGCATAGTATTCTACTTCTCTTTTTTTTAAGAACTTCCTTTTCTTTTCTTTTGTTTTAACTCTTCTTTATTTGAGGTTAAGTAAGCAATTTTCTTTTTAATTTTTTTTAATACCATTCAGTTTATATATGACTGCACACTGATGACGATTCGACCTTTTATCTCTAAAATTAATGCTTCCATTTTCTTAGGATTTTCAAATTTTTCCAGCTGCTGAAATATTTGCTCGCTTTATATAGTTAGACAGACAGACAGATAAATAAACATAATAATAATTTTTTTTAAATTATTATTTCCCATTTTTGACATTTTTTTTTTACTCTTAACCTAAGTAAAATAGAAGAGAGAATGTTTCTTCTTTAGAATTCAGATTTTATAAAAAACTATATATAATTTGGAACAAAAACTTAAATTTCAAACTAAATTATCATAAAAATTAATCTTTTCAAATTTTAACTACATGTATGATAGTGTTCAAAAGTCAATAAATAACCTTGAAGCCAAACGTTTAATGAAGTTTTTTTAAAAAAAGTGTTGCGTAAAAACAAAGCTTTATTCTTAACACTTACATAAAGTTATCATACTTTTGCACATTCCAATAAATTATTCAGGGTTATAAAGTACATTTTATTTATAAACTGTTCTACCTGTATTTTTACATGTGATTCATTATTAACATATATTAGAATTATTATGTTATTAAAAATTCAGTTAAGTCTGCATGAAACACATACTAATGCTTCTAGGTTTGAAAATTTATCACATTCAATCGTTGCAGTGTTAATTCTATTTTTAAGAACAATTTTTCAAAAACTCGCATATTGTATATTTTTGATATATTACTCTGAAGATATAAAAAAAATGTCTAATTGCTTTCTATTTTTTTGCTTTTGTTTATTTTCTTTATTCTTTTTCTTTTATAATTAATTTTTGTCATGCATCTAGTATTTTTTATTAAATTCATGCACGAATGTACTAAAATACAGGGAAATATTCATAAAAATATCTACATTCATATAATACAACCCCTATTATCACTCTTATTCATATACACAAAGAGATAGAAGAAAAATTAAACTGAAAATATAACTAAAATAGTATACATTTTTATCCAAAACATATACATTTATATGAAATTAGGTTTATGGTATAGTATATAATATGCACACACACATGAATGCACATTTTTAGGTTTCAAAAATCTGGATACTTCAGGATTCGATGTATCCATTTAAACCATTTCTGTTAATATTGATTTCTATATTTATAAATGGCATGAAGCTGTTCGAAAGCGCAATGTATGTCAAATATTAAGAGTTCATCTGGTGTATTTTTTTTATACCAGTGATATTTCACCTTGAATATCTTTTTGTCTGTTATTTTTGTAGTTAAATTTTAAAGTAATTTTCTTTTTGAAACTTTTAATTTTTATATGCTATGTGTTAGAGAGAATGAGAATCTATTTTTTCTCTCAGTGGTTATCTAAACACGATAATATTGTTAACTTCACTTCTATTTGCAGACTACTATTTGCAACCATACTAGTGATAGAAGTATTGTGTATTACACAGTTTAGTGTCAGGAAGATATTCTTTTTGCTATAAACAAGTAATAAAATCAATTTTTTGCTGAA
>BMAV01000289.1:347534-362780 GCA_019973955.1 Trichonephila inaurata madagascariensis
AAAAAAACCCCCCCCCCCCCCCCCCCCCCACATTTATTTTTATTTTAAATTATTTTTAAAATTATTTTTTAAACTTAAAATTTTTATTACTTTTTATTGTTAGAAGTAGTTTTAACAAAAGGATTTTCGGCTTGTTTCTAGAAACGTTGTCAGAAATAATTTTTACAAATGAATAGTGCATACGGAGGAGACTACATTGAAATTCGATGCTAAATATAATTTAATTTTTTATAAAATTACAATTCATTTATCTGAAATATTCTCAGTCGCCATTCTATCGTGAATATGTCTTCCTTAGAGAACTGAAATTCATAGCAACCTCTTATCATTGTGATTTTGGATCAGTTAATGGTTGACATTTGTTAATGGTTAATACAGTAGTTGTTAATGGAAAATCTGTTACATTTGTTGATGATGCATTGATGATACATTATGTGCAATTTAAATGATATTTAAGCACTTGCGTAGCAAGCCTTGAGGGGGTCCTGTATCAAAATTCCTTTTGTGGATCCCTTTCAGAAATGGGAGCTTTGTAAATTAGACTTCTGGTAGCATTTTACAATTTTATACTTACACGTGTAGGGGCCCCTGTTGTTTGGGGGCCCCGTATCAGTGATACGGAGGTAGCTAAGTATATAAGCCTGTATTTTAGTATATTTAGTTAATTAAAATTAAGGACTGAAAATATTTAAATAATATAGATAACTGTTTTATTAATATAGATTATTTTTTTAAACTTTTTGATGCTAATGTACATCGTAATTCTTAGTAGTTATTAAGCACGTTTTCTTAAGAACTGTGAAAGGTATCTTCGACACTTAACTGAGGCTCAAAATTACAAGATTCGCTGCCAATAGCCCTCGCTAGGCTTCGTAAGGATACGTTAATAAACAATCAATCGATCTATAACTGTAAAACTTATATCAAATGATGGATAGTTTGATTTAGAAAACTATTTCTCCGTCTGCTTTCTTTATAGCCGCGGTAACCAAGTGATCATGGTCGCATGTTACCTTATTGTGCGATGCTAGTAGAAACTCACTCACCCTCTACTTTTTTTAATCAAATGATTTCAAAATGAAAAATTTATCTTCGAAAGTAATACGAAAATATTATTTCTCTTTTGTGCACTTCCTTTCCAGTAAAATACTGCTTTCGATGTTTTTTACACAAGAAAGTGACTGCAATCATACAGTAAAGGTAAATTGGAATTATGTGATATATTTCCAGTCACAAGTGCGCGCGCAGAGAAGAAACTACAGAATTAATTTAAAAAATTTTTAAAGTCATAAGGATGAACTACCACGCTAAAACTTTGCTAAATGTTCCCGATTTGCTGGCTGTGATCCAAAATTTCTGGATTATGGATATCTTTTAAAAGTTGAGGTTAGATGTCTCAAATTTCAACTTGAAGGAATTTTCAATATTTTTGCTGGATTAAATTTTCGAGTTTGAAAATGCTCAAGTGTATTTTGAAGTGAATTTAAACCGCGGACTATTTTTGAACAAATTTAAAAATATAAAAATAAAATAAAATACTAAAATATTGCATCTAATGTATTTCCAGTTGAAAATTTTTTTGAGTAACTTTATAAATCATCATAAGTAGATTAAAAGAAGTCCACAATTTCAGTTTCAATTTTGTTTTATTCATTAGCTAAAATAACATTTTTAAGCATATTTATATTTTGTAAAGTGTTATGATTGTTTTCTCTTAGTTATTATGGTTATAGTTTTCAGCCTATTGCGGATTCAATAATCATTTGTATTTATTTTATATATATATATATAACGCTTTTCTAATTCCTCAATTCCTTTAACTTAAATTTAGCTGTACATTTCCTATTAATATTTCGTGCTGCCATCTAGTGATTGAATGTTGTAACCATAAAGTCGCGCGTCACTGGAGAACAAAAACAAATCAAGAGTAAAATACGTTTCACGAAGAAGAAAAAAATTATTTCCTCTTAAAACAAATGCTTATATTTCAAAAAGAAATTTTTTCATGAAAGTAATTCTAAAAGCCTTACTTTATAAAGTCAGTGATCTGTATAAAAGGCAATTAACTAATGTTAAGCTCATTTTAAAAAATAGAAGCCATACACATAGTTTAGATTTCCTGTAAATAAAATATTTATTTGCTTAAATTATTAATTGCTTAAATTATTAATTTATTTGCTTATTTATTTGCTTAAATCATTTTTATAACATTGATATAATATGTATACTGTATTTAAATAATCCTCTCACTCTTGATATCCGGAATCCAGGCACCGAAAAAAGAGTTTGTTAATAAATCATCTAAATCAGAACTTTCATTTTATAATATTAATAAAATAAAAGAATTTAATATAGGGGCAGTTTCAAATTTTTTTGAAATTATTCTAAAAGAGTTGCTACTTTGTGATCTAGTTTTTAGTGATGTATTTTTAAGTGTGTTTTTAAAATGAATTCTTAAATACCACACATGTAACAATTCTCTCATAACTTGAAATTCATGTGCAATGCCAAAAATTTTATTTAACAAATTGAAATTCTAGAACAATTAATAAATATATACCACAAAATCTGCGAATCTGAAGTCATACTATGGGTGATTCTATTCACATCTTGATAACTGATGCTGTTTATTATAATGCTGTATTTATATAATGAAATAAAATATACAGCTATAAAATGCTCAATTAGAATCAATAAAAATTCTATCAAATACTTTAATTTTATGACTTTATTTCGGAGTATTCATCAAAATCTTGTTTAACAGAAAAATGTTATTTTTTAATATTAAAATTTAAATCGTTGTCTTGTCGCTTAAATGTCGAATGCAAGTTTGAAAAAATGCTACGCTTACTGTCAAAAATATTTGATACTACAAAGAGAAAAATTAAATCCTATACCTGCATGTAAATAAATATGTTCGCATATATATACACACTTTAGAAAAACCGAAATTCCTTATGTATTCTAGAATAATTAACACAACTGTCTAAGGATTACTTTTAACAAAGTTAAATCCCCCAGCAAACTTTCTTTATTCATTTTCAATACTGAGAAAATTCAAATATTTGCGAACGAACCTCAAAATCTATTGTAAAAATAAAAGAAAATAGATACATAACATAGTTTTACTAAAACTGTTAAGAATTATGCACAAATTGGTCGAATAAATAACAAAGTAGAGGGTAGTAATCCAGATAAGGATTAATATAGCTTATAACAACAATAAAAAAATTATCAAAAATATATAAATAAAAACTATTTTAAGATTTTAAGAAATTATAAGGTCTTTGATAAATACTTTTTTAAATGATATTTATGAAAATGATTAACATTTGTTTTAATTCATTATTTTCAGAAAAGTAATAAAATATGCATGAAAAAGAAGTAATTTGTTATTGAAGGGAAAAGCAAGTTTGAAAAAAAAAATAAAGGAATATTATATATATATATATATATATTAATTGGTAGGCAAATTCGTATTTATAATTGTAATAAGCCTTACGCCGTAAACGGCAATGGGGACAGTTTTGGCTTTTTTTGGATTATTTTTCCATTTTTATTTCTTCCCAAGCAACAAATTGCACATTACATTGCCAATCCCTATTCTTTATCAAATATTTTCAAGAATCTAAATTCCTGACTTCAAAGAAAAATTCCTACCTTCTCCACAAAGACAACCCCGAATGAGAGGCATTTCAGTACCATGGACACAAACTACACCTCTTGAAATCACTAACAATAATAATCTCACTGTAAGGTATAAAAATACGTACAAATCAAAGATAGAAAGAAGAAAATATCAGTGCCCGTACTGCGTACTGGCAAACCGGTTGCTGGTAACATTCGGTAGCCCATACGGTTGACGGGCAAACTGATTAAGGGGTTAATAAGATAGCCATCAAATATGTTATGTCTCCGTAATTTTTTACTGTTTGATTTGTATAGCTTTCTGAATTTAGTTTATTTTTATTTCTTTTCAATTATCTGTATTTACCTTGCTTTTTTTTATATAAATAAGTTGCTATGTATTTAAAATTATTGGTTTTAATTTATTAAATATTAATCAATATCATTTTATGTATGTTACATCAGTTCATTTTTGTACCCAGCTTGAAACTTCGCAGTCTGAAATAAATTAGTATTTAAGTTGCCTTCGATTAACTTATCTCTAAATAAATTAGATATCTCAAGTGTCGCTATCTCTCTCGTCACTCTACAGCGGCTCAAGATGTTGAATTCTCACAACAATAATCCTCGTGATGCTCTAGTATAATGTTGCTACAAAATGTTCGTGAATTTCAAATTTTCTTTTTAAACAGTACTGAGATTCACAGAAAGAAGAAACAATTTGAAATACATAATTAATTCAACTGCAGAGATTCGTCAGCTGTTTTATAATAAGAAGGAAGTAACCATTATTCTTAACTATTTATTTTGATTTGGATTAATCAATTATTTTATTTAAGAATACAGCAGGTTTGTGTTTTCGCTATGAAGGAGTAATCCAAATGAAGAAAGCTGTTCAGTATTTTGTGAGAATATTAAAAGTTCCGATGTAAAGAATGTTAGTAGCAAAATCTTGTACTTGGCAGGTGAGTTTTAAAAAGGATATTGTTGTGGATTGGGAATCATAGAAAACATTAGATTGTTAGTAGACACAAACACATTAGAGAAATTTTAATATGGGTGTATTTATTTTCTTTGTCAAAATATCAAAAAACTTTTAATCGTAGAGCAGTTTGCTTAATCAAACCCCAGCAAAGTAGAAGTATTGCTTATCTTTAAATGAAGTCTCTAGGCAGCTATCTTAAAAGACTAAAAATCCAACCCAGCTAACAGTTTTATTCCAGCAGTCGTTTTGCTGATTATTTGTTATCTTCAAGACTTTAGCGTTGAATCTCAGATTGGTTAGCAAACCAGTGAGTGATTGGCCTAGAAAGTTTATCTCTTCAATAGAATTTTTAGATAATGAATAAGAGAGGAAAAATGTATAAATCATGCAAAACACTTCTAACCTCTATTGTAATGAATTACAATACTCTCTTAAATGAAGACACTCAGAGAGTAAATTAAATAGAGTGCCCCTGGATGGATTTTTAAATTTATACATGATTTGAGAAATACATTTAATATATAAAAGGTTCTTTAACTGAACAAGAACTCCTTGCTGCAGAGCTGCATTTTGTTTTTTTAAAAAAATTCTTTTTATGATGAAATTAGGAATCTAAACTCAGGATAATTGGTTTCCAAAAACTCTAAGACATCAGCATATGAACTGAATCCGTTTGTAACTGATGAAGGTGCATTACTAGTAGAAGGAAGATAGCAAACATCACAGTTTTAAGTTTTCATGAACACAGCATCCAATAATTATTCCATCAAAAATTCACTTTAAAAATCTTGTGCGTGATGTATGTGAAAAGTTTATTTGTGTACAGGAATCTCTCATACTCAGATGTCCCTTCGAGGAAAATACTGGATAACTACACCCAAACAAAATGAGAAATGAATAATAAGAACTTGTGTGTGTGTGCAATCTGTCAATGTTTTGATTTTCGACCAATACAACTTGCAATCACTTTTACCTTCATCCAGAACTGAGCAAGCAATCCTCTTGAATGTTATATGTTGGTCCCCTTTTCATTAAAAGTAAAAATGAGAAGCAACATATCCCATTACACTGGTGTGCAAAACTTAAGCAACAGGGTTTTTTTTTTTTTTTTTTTCTTTCTTGTTTGCCATAACTCCACGAGAAATCATCTGAGAGACATGAAATTCAGAAATGATAGACAGCATTTTGTACTTAAGCGATGATAAAATAATAGTAGCGCAAAAATGAAAAGAATGCATATTGTATGGAGTTAAATAAAAAAGGCTTTATTGAACTCATAGTATCGTTACTCATGACTGCCTATCTGAGAGGAAATACAATAAGCAGATTTTCCTTAGTATGGGATATGCCCTCCCTTTACTGCAATAATTGCTTCGCTTCTCCATACTCAGCACCAGACTGTCCAACAGTTTTTGAGGCAATAGTGCCCATTCCTCAATCAACATCTGTTTCAGTTGTTGGCTGTTCCCTGGAGGATATAATCGTGCAGCAAGGTGTCTCCCCAAAGCATCACATACATGTTCTATAAAATTTAAATCAGGAGAAAACGCTTGCCAATCCCTTCGAGTGAATCTTCCCTTTTCAGTAGCTGCTGAATATCAGCAGTCCGGTGTGGTTGTGCATTGACTCCCATAAGAAACAAGGCTGGTCCAACAGCACCGCGGAACAGACGCACATGGAGAAGGATCACCTCCTTATAATAGCGATGTCTGGTTACAGAACCTCTATCGAAAACGTGGAGCTCAGTCCGCCCGGTCAGCATAATGCTTCCTCAGACGACAACTCTAGGACCACCATAATGGTCTTTTTCCGTAATGTTACTGGGATGAAACCGAGTCGCTAACTCTCTCCAAGTCAACTGGTGTTGAGAATAGCTTGTGGAACTGTGAAACGACTCTCATCCGTAAAGAAGACACGATTTCATTGATGGTATGTTCAGTTTTTCTATTCCTTACAGCACTTTAAACAGTGCCGCCGATTGCCAACTTTCAAAGGAATGTAGCTGTCAAGACGGCGGGCGAATTGGTCACCTTTGTGAAGGCGTTTGAACAAAGTAAACCGCGACACTTGTCGCCCTGCTGCTATACACAGTTGCGGAGCAAGAGTGCTTTTTGATTGGTTTCGGGCTCTTTTCGCCTATAGGATGATATATCGGTCCTCCACTGCAGCTGTTTTCCTAGGGCGGCCCCCACCAACCTTTATAACAGCTGTACCTATGATTTTAAAGGCTTTCCAAGCGCGCGAAATGACACTTTTGTCATTTCGCGTTCTTGATTCTTTCGCGTCTTGCTTCCGAATTCTTCAGCTACACTGGTCAAACTACGCCCCTCCTCCAGCTTTCCATGCACTTGCAGTGAATGTCTTTAATTATGTCTCCGTTCTTACTTTTGCGTTCAGCCTTGAGCTGCGCGTGCCGACCGCACGCGCTTTGCATTCACTCACGTCATCTATGACGTTTTTTTCCTGACATTTGCATACGCATCACCTTTCTACCGAATTGCGTGCTCATTATACTGATGGCAATAGCCCCCCCCCCTTTTTTTTTCTGCAATTGCATGACTATCTGCTTAAAATTTACATTGACGCTTAAGTTTTGCACACCAGTGTATTTTCATATATTGTGACAAGAGTAATTTATCCAGAATTAATAAAAATCTCTCATCAAAATATTTCATTCTTGCCTTTTGGCAATTTGTATCAAGGCGATAATGCTGTATAATATATTCGAACAACGCTCTCACATCCAAAACAGTTGATGTAGAATTCAGAAAAATGTAAGAACTAAGCCAATGTGAGAAATTTTTATGCCACAAAAGGCAAATCATTGAAAGAAAAGCTTGGTAGGGTATATTTTCGGAATAATTTGTGTATCGTCTGCCAAAATGATATTAAGAAAAATTACTGGTTGAATATCACCTACTGCAATGTAGTCAAAAAACATGTTAAGTGAAACAGAACTGTGAGGATAGATCGTCGACCTTAAGCGCACACATTCATGATTTCAATACTCTTTTGAATGTTGAAAATTACGGTAAACTAAGTAGATAAACTGTAGTAACTGGCTGGATTTTTGAACTAATTTTCTTTTCTTCTTTTTTATTAATGACGAATTCTATAGAAACACAAGGGCTATTAATAACGGACCTTGAAATTTTGAACCTTAGCAAAATGACGAGCACGACACATGAGCTGGCACCCCTCTCTCCGATCTTCCCCACTTCCCCAACAAGAGGATTTTGTCCCTCGACAGGTGGATTTTTAGACTAACCCACATAATTTTTTAGAAATACAACTAACAAAACAATTCCTTTTGATTGCAAAACTTTTGGCTGCAGAATTACATCTGACAAAATATATTTTAGATTTTTAGCAACAAGCTTTATCACCTGTTCATTTTGCCCATTTTCTGCTAGGAAAGAAACTAATAAAAAATTTGCCTCCTCTCAAATACAATAATAACGCGCATAGCATAAAGAAAGTGAATATTAACATTGCGCCATTCAGCTACTCGAGGGCTTTTGGCGACGGACCTCGTAATTTTGAACCATGGTCAAGTGACGACGACGATATTCGAGTTGGCATCCCCCGCACCTAGCTTCCACACCACACCAAAGGGAGGACGTTTGAGCTTCGACAGATTTAACGTGCATCGCTCCCCTACACGGCGGGTCTTCAGCGGTACCAGGCTCTAACTCATGATGGCACGCCGGCCACGAGTCCGTTACCTTAACTACTAGGCTACCGCTGACACAGCATAGCACAAAAGAAGCTTTCTTGAAAACACAATATCGTGAAAAAATTTCAAATAACTTTTACAATTTTTTTTTTTATAATTATATTGGTTGAATCTGAAATCTTCGAATTGTGTGGACAGTTATCAAGCACAAAAGAAACATGAAAGGGAACAATATTATGATTATAAGTGATAAACACTTGTCGTGTAACATAAGGAGAGATGGAGAAATATTCCAAAACCCCTTACCGGTAAAAAAAGGATTAATTTGCTGAAATAAGATCTGAAAAACAGATTATAAGAAGACCTTTACATTTGTTTGATATTGCTGAAATTTTGGTTTCATACTATTTTAATATTGTGCAATGTTTATATCATATGTACCACTTGGTAAGTAATTTTTACTTGATATTCTTCCGATTATTTTTTATTATAAACACTCTAATTTGATTTTAGAGTGCGTTATGTTGATTCTTTAAAATTTGTCTTAAAGAGATTTTCAACTTACTCTTGGTTGCTTTATATCTGAAAATCCGAGCCCAGTGCATTGGAAATTTTAAGTGAAAAATTTATTCTATAAAAATTCTTCATATCATAAATTTCGACTGGGGTTTGGTCAGTGCCGGTTCCTTCATTGGGCGCTTAAGGCGGGCGCCCAGAGACCTGGATCAGCTGGACTTGACCAGATTTTCTGGTTATAAATTTCGACCCATCAATGCCAAGGGGGCCTGTAGATCTTCTGCACCCAGAGCCCGAAATGAGCTTAAATCGGCACGGTTTGATCATGCTTCATGTTGGGAATTTTCAAAGATTTGACCCGGTCTCTATTTTAACCCCCTTTACTTAATCAATATCTCTAGCAATCAGTAAAAAAGAGGAGGAAGTTCCCCTCTTACTTTCCATAGATACCTTATATTCCTCTCATAATGGGATTCCAAAATAATTCAGTCATAAATAGACACTTTCCTCCCTTTAACAAATTTTATTCACACAACGATTATATGTACAGCACACCACTACATGTAATTAAACAATAAGATATATACATTAAAAGATTTCATAATACATTTTGCGCAAACTGTTTCTAGCTGTGTGATTGCATTATTCGCAATAAATATTTCGAATACAACCTTTTTATAGGTTTTCACAATAATTCTAAAAGGTGCTTTCTTTTCAACGGAAGGTAGAGCTGTAAGCACTATAAAAAAACTTTGCGTACTAACTAAACACACTTCAACTTTATGTTACGATCTAACATCGATTGAATCAATTATTTGGAATAAAAAGTTTAAATTTGAGCCTGAATCGTTCCCATGTATAGTTTTTCACATGTACTTGAATATTCGGAACTTGATATTCTGTTAAAGGAAAGAGATGGAAATTTCGCAACTGATTATAAAATCGAAAATTCCATTGATGTTGCTAAATAACAAAATTTCGTTACTCGTTTCCAAGCGAATCGTGAATTTTACGGCTCGCTGCATTGAAGGACAATTTTACTCGATTTAATGAATTCAACCTTGTATTTTTAAGTATATTGGACATTTTGTTTTGAATATTGATATCTTTTTAAGATTTTGTGTATGATATTTATATTTCTCTAATACAGTTTTTGCAATCATGACTTTTACTTAAAAATATACAAATATATTTTAACTGTATATAAGTTGTAAGGTTTTAGTTTTTACTTTTACCTTTCATTTATAAAGGTATCGAAAAAAATGTTACATTATATAAAATGTTTTTTTTTTCTTTCCACTTTATGCGTTAATTAATTCCACTTAAGCAGCTCATAAATGGAATCACGAATAAAATGGTAATGTGTTCCTTATTGATGTTTTTATTTATTTATCTCGCAAAATTTTACCACATTGCACTTTTTCTGTGCATATATATATATCTATAGATAAATTTACGTAATTATGAAATAATTTAAAGAGAAATATCCTGGTTGGTACTCTCATCAATCGCATCTGGGCTCTGACAGATAAGTGAATTTGTATAACTAGAAAAATTATTAAATATAAAAACAATGTAAAAGGGATACATTAAATTCCGTTTTAGATGAAATTTTTAAGAAAACTATATACGTAAACACGGTTTCCTTTTATATATAAAAATAAACAAAAATACGAAACATCAAACGTAAATAATAGACTAACACCTTAAAAAAACGAGAAAACAGAATATATATATAGTACTGATGAGCACTCAACAAACATTTATGTAGTGTAATAGTGTCTTTAATTTTTTTGATAAATAACCATATGTACGAACCTGGTGACCCGCTTGTAATAAACTGTTACCAGTTTTAATGACCAATAACTGAAAACTAGAGAACATGTTTAATACTTTTTCTTCAATATATTTCCTTTTTACTTCATACAAACAAAATTTTAAAGGGTGTCCCTTAATTTTTAATCAATTAAAGTATTTTTATTTAAAAAAACAACTCCGCATACTTTGTAGATTCGAGCATTTACGAATTTAGAGATATCCTTAAGAACTCCTTTGGAATATTTTATTAGAAGATAATCAGTAATAGGAAGATAATCATGAATAATACACTGGCCTCCTAAAGTTAAAGTACAATCATTTTTCGAAATTCGACATAAAAAAAATGGTAGCAACAATAAAGTTTTTTGTTTATGAGTGATAATCATGTACTTTTTATATATAAGAAACATATGAAAAAAACAATAGTCATAACTTTCATTTTAAAGAGACAGACATTTAATTAGAAATTAGAGAAAATGTGTGGGCAAAAATCAAACTTGTTAGTGCGCTATGAGTATGACTGTCAATCTTCAATAGTTGTTGATAATTTCGTTGACAATATCCAGGAGAGTCCACCAAGCTGTGCTTGTTGAGAATCTTCTTCAGAATCATAATCGCTGAAGACCCGCCATGTAGGGGGGGGGGGGGGTGCACGTTAAACCTGTTGAGGCTAAAACGTTCTCCAGTTGGTATGGAGTTGAAGTGAAGAGAGGGAGTGCCAGTTCAGGTGTAGTCCTCGTCACTTGACCATGATTCAAAATGACGAGGTCTGTTGCTAAAAGCCCTCGAGTAGATAAATAGTGTGACATTAATATTCACTCACGATCATAGTCTGGAACGAATGGGATGCCTAGCTCAATCTCCAGACCTGAATCCGATACAGCAGCGGTTCTTAAACTTTCGATCACCCCCCCCCCTTTTATGTATCAGAATTAAATCGCCTCCCCCTCCCAAAGATTTTGAACATCCCTCCTCGACTTAATATATTCTTGATCAAAATAAAAGTTCTAGTAGAGTTTCTTCATTGCGGGCTATTTAGTAATCTAGCCTAGTATGGCACATCTTTCAATTTTTCTACGAGGCCCTTCAAAGTGTAAAAGAGGGAAATCTCAACGTTACATGACAGATTCCGAGGACCCTCAGGGGTTAGCGGATCATAGTTTAAGAGTCGCTGCTATAAAGCATATTTGATGCTACCTTGGTTGAGACACATCGGTATCTTAAGTCCGATTCCAAGATCTTTACACAAGCTGGAACAAGGGTTACTCCATATTTAATCCTCGCTTCCCATTTCGGTATCCGATAACTTAACTGTAGCATGGAAATGTAGAAAACGGTAACGGTTATAGATTTACGTGGAACCTTAGAGATAGCTCTATTATCCAATCGTCATAATAAATTGAACAGAGAACAATTTGTTGAAGTTACATATAAAAATAGAAAGCAGTCCACATTAAATGCAGCGCAACAACGCTGGTGGAAGGGTGGGGGAAAATCACTCTCCCAGTTGATTTAGTTACTGTTTCGCTTTCATAGGAAAACGAAGAGAAAATGACGTCACATCTCCATGACAGCAAAGCCCGTCTTTCAACCGTCTGCCGCATCTCGACAGAACGAGGAGAGAAGGGATATATTTCTTTAATAACAAGGATTAAGAGAATAATATTTTTAAGTCCGTTACACGTTATCTCTAAGATAACTGCGTGTGGTTATTGAAAGGAAGTTTTAAATAACCACTTGGAAGAAAGTAAGAAAAGGTAGAGGAGTTTGAAATAAGATCATAAGGGGTGAAGTTGCCACACTCAACGCGATCAAAAACTTGCATGGCGCGGGGGAGGGGAATAATTAGAGTGAGTGAAGTCTTGCAAAAGAAGACAACTAATGTAACAATAAACTCATAATTTTTTAATTCGTATCAAGATATTCTCATCCTTTTCAGAGCTGGGAAGTGTTGATACGAGTGATTAAGAACTGCTCTAGGTCTCTTAGAAGAGCTAGGAATAGAATATGGAAATGTAGATTCCACCAATGCATTGCAGTTAGGAGTGGAAATGTTTCTTATAACCCATTTTTGTAATATTTCTAAGACATCTTTCCTCATAAGTGTGTGATATCTTTCTTTCTCAAAAAATGAATTTTTCTTTCAATAGTGTTTTTTGTTGTTGTTGTTGTTGTTGTTGTTGTAAAGTATGTTTGTGTTAAACTTATGCAAATCTATGTGTCGCATTCAATGAGAGACTGTTTAGGGGGCCAATTTCCTTCATATTTTTGTTTCTGTGTGCATTCATTTTCAAATTAGAAACATTAAACAGGCGTTACCTTAACTTTTGGAGGGCAGTATAAGATACGAATTAATCTCCTTATACTATTTAGACAAAGATCAAATAAATTTCATGTAAAAAAAATTATTATTGAAATATTGTTGGTTAGAAACAGTGATTCTATGTCTCAGAATATGTTTTAGTTAAAAGTTTATTTTCTTGCCAAAATTCTGTTGTATATCAGTGTGCGTATATGCTTGCGCGCGCGCGCGCGTTCTTTGTCTATAATTCCTCTCTAATATAAAATTAAAGATCTGTGATATGACCTTTAAAAAATACTTTCGTATTGTGATACATTATCTTTAAAACCATTTCATTCCACTTGATAATTCTATTTTAAGTGCCATATCGTTATCTTTCTCTTTTTGAAAAAATTAATGTTTGGAAAACGATAATTTTCAGTCATTTTTAGAAATGAATAGAATTATTTCCCATTTCTGTAGAATGCTATACATAATTAATAAAAATATGTGTCCACATGATATATCAAAATATGAAAGAAAAAACAATTTTATATGTGCGCAATGTTTGGCGAATCAATACTAATTTTTCCAACAAATTCTGCCGTAAAATCCTATTTTACAAATTTATTAACAATTTCCTCTTTAGTATGTGAGCTCATTTGATTTATTGATTACTTTATTTGTGATACTTAGTGCGATATAATATTTTTCTTCAAGAAAAAAGTTCTTAAAAAAGAATTTAAGATTATGATTATAATATAAAAGCAAAGTTACAAAAAGGGGTTAGTTGATGAAAAACTTAGGAGGAATTTACGGGTAAGCGAAAACAGACAGCAGATTTTATTTTTACAATAATAACTCAATTACGTATTAATTACGCGTATTTGTGAAAGCAACAAACTTGTTCAAAAATATCATTAAAATAATTCTTTCTCTTAATTTTCTTTTCAGCAAAAGTAGCAATAAATTACTTAGAGGTACTTTCGGCCTTCTTTTTGTGATATCAGTCAACATTTCATGAGAAACTATTTGCGTTTTCAATAAACGTAAAGCTGCACGCATATTCTGCATGTAATAATTCGTCAACCTTTCTGTCAATAGCCGAATGCGTTAGCTGATAGCACCACTGAGGCACAAAAAACGCTCATCTAAAGAGAGATAAAAAAAAAACGAAAGTTGATTATGTGTTATTTTAATGGTATATATTTAACTATAACTGATTAAAAAATTGATTTTTAATTAGAGAATAAATAAAAATTTATAAAGTGTTAAGAATTTTAATAGAAATGAGAAAATGCAACTCACACCTAGTTGACACTATAAAAAGACAATTATGCAGCACTTTGTTATTTATCAATGTATTTCAGAGTAAAAGTTGGCGCACACAAATTGTAAAATCTGTAACAACAGGGAAAAAAATATTTTTTGACAACTTTATCTTTCGTTTTTATAAACATATGTTTAACGAATGAATCCTTGTTTATTAACATGGCACTTTGAAGCCACACGAGATTTACAGGAGATGGGAGCTAGCACTTCACTCTCCAAACTTTAACACCAAGTAAACGTAAGGACTTAGAGCCTCGAAAGATTTAACCTGCATCAGCTGTTTTAACGCTATTGAAATTCTTTGAGGAAGTAACCAAAAAGACGGTTACGGTCGAGAAATGAGAGGAACAATTGTTTGAAGAGCCCTCACTAATGAGAAATTTTGAGATGTATAGTGAATTTTGAATCGTATGAACACTCTCTAATATCAAATTATGCTGAATTATGATCTGATATGGTATGAGTTTTTATTAGGTAATACTAACTGGATATTTCACAAAAGGAGAATACTTCTTATCATATATCTAAATTTACCAAGGAATGGTTTAAATAAATTTTATAATTTAAAAAAAGTAAAAAACACGCTTTTATAGTTAATCGAACTAAAAGGTAAAAAATTTCACCTAAAGAACATTATTTTTGTTGTTGTTGTATTTGTACTAACTACGAGTGTTTTCACTTTAAGGCTGTAACTTAACTCTTAATCACCAAATCTGGAAATGGGAAATCGTTAATCCTGATCAGGACAATGGAACAAAATTATTAAATTATTGTACTGTCATCGGTTCTTGACAAATGTGCAAAATTTCGAATTAATCTGATCTTTTAAAGTGGGTAAAAATCGAGTTCAAAGACTCCCCAGTACATACAGGTGAAGCTAACAAAAGCGTATTAAAAAGAAAACTCATAATATTTTGCCATGGTCAAGTCGAAATCGAGACTTGTACCCCATGGAAAACCTTAGGGTATATTAAGTCGCAAACAGATGTTAATATAGTTAACAGTTTTTAT
>BMAV01000289.1:366944-382385 GCA_019973955.1 Trichonephila inaurata madagascariensis
AATATTTCTCTTCCCTTCCCTGAAGAAGGGAGCATCCGGGTTTGAACTGAGGACCTCTCTATCTTCAGTCGAATGCTCTACCACTGAACTATACCCCTACGACAGCGTATCTTTGAGTTCCGTAGGAACGGATACGAAAAATGTTTTGTCTAGAAATATGCAGAACGGGACAGATCATTCCCGCCTTCGACCCCTTCCCCATATTATTGGTCTTATTGTCCCTGTGCGGGGGTGTTTAAATTTATTTAAATCGTGATTATTTCAGGTTTAGCTGGTCCGATTGACTGAAGTTTAATATCGTTCAACTCTGCTCGTGACCGCCTTTCGACCTTGCCCTGCTAAAGATTTTAATCTTGTTACGCCAAAGAAGTATAACTTCTTACGTGCGTACATAAGTACACACACACTTTTTTTTATTATTTGATTTTTTTTTATTGGTCATCTGTATAGGAATTTAGTTGTAATTAAAAAGCTTCAGATTTATTGGGTTACCTCTTGTTTTTTGCTTTAAGTCCAACCAATTCCCTTGCATTACTTCTATGAAATAGAAATTAAGCCAGCTATTGGCATTTAAGATAATGCAGGGGAAAACACTTTCGTTAAATAAATGATTCTCTTTCATTTGTTATTCTTGTGTATTGTTCTTAGAAGTGAACGCGAAATATGCTAAACTTTTTATAAAAATTACACTCATTGCTTTATTAAAGTTTTCATTCTATGAATGTTGCTTTTTCTTTATATTTCATAGAAATTACAATTTCAAAATTAAAATCTTCATTGCTACTGATGAAAACGTGACTTTGAACTTGTTTAAAAAAATGATGTTTGCAAATTAAAGGAACATTTTGAAATTTACAAAATATGAGATGAGTAATTCACATTAAAGGAAAACCATATGCATGCATTACCAGAAATCGAGATAAACATGCATTGCACAAAAACGTTATTTTTAAAAAGTAAATAACTCGCCTTTTTACATAACTTGTTTGAAGGAAAACTAGATTTTGATTTTGAAGGGTCAAGAGCGCGCTAGTTTGAAGGGAAAACATATAAACAGGTATTCCTTTTAACTTTATTGTTTCTGCTTTATTTTTTCATGATAATATTATTTCTATCGTATTTATTACTTGTTGTGGCCATTTTTCCCCCCACATATTTGTCGCAGTATTAATCCAGCTCGAAAGTAAATCAATCCATGGATCTTAGAGTTCATGGAACATTAATAGTACAATAGCTATATTTTAGTAAAACAAATATACTGGGAGAGAAGAATTTTATTTATTTGACTGAAATATGCTCCTTTACAGTTAGGGGCAAAGATTTTCAAGGGAACTTTAATACTTATGTGGAAATAATGGAAAGAGAGAGAGAAGTATTTTTTAACGAAAATAATTTAAATAAATGAGTATATGGAAAGCTACTGAAAGTATTTTAATTATGTCTTGTACATCTGTAGTGCAGTGTTTCTCAAACTGTGGGGCGCGCCCCCCTGGGGGGCGCGATAACCCTTCAAGGGGGGCGCGAGCATATCGAAAATAAAAGGTTAAAAAAATTAATTTACTGGAATGAAAAAAAAAAAATACTTTCTGATATAATAAAAAAACACAGATTTATATTGATATGATTTATATATATCATCTGGTGAAAAAAGGTCATCAAAAATAAGATTCTACTTTGAACGCTCATTAGCTATCTTTGATCCTATAACTAAATAAAAAAAATATTTTGTTTGCTTTGCTGTAATCCTACGATGAGAGATTTTTTTATTACGTTTCTTTAACTTAAAATATTACTTTTGCTGACTTTCGAACTTATTGGTATGGTTACCTGCATCCCTTTTTTTTTAGGGAAGTTGTAAATTATATAATTCTGTTGCGTTTTTTTTTCACAATGTGAATGAGTTTTTTGATACATGGATAAGCATATTGAGCACTTTGAAGGATTAATTGGCCAAGATTTATTTTTATGAGTATACTGAAACATATAATACAAAAATCGTTAATTCTGGGAAAACTGTTTATTTGTTACCAATGACCTTGACAGAGAATCCTCTAATATGACAGTCTTAATGGGAGCTAAAATGAATTGATAACATATTTCCTTTTTTGGGAGTGGCAAACGTTTTTTTAGAATCTTAAGGTACTTGTGTTTAGACCGAGTTCCCGGCACGACCACTATTTTTCAAAAATATTTTCTTGAACATGCTGCATTTTCCCCTATGAATAACTTAGTGGTTTTAATTGTGATGTTGTACGACTGATTATGGTTTATAAATGTAAATGAGCAGAATCTAAAAAAAGAAGTGGGCATCTGTGATCTCTCTGAAAGGAAATTAAAGCTGATCAAACAAGGGAAACATTTGCTGAAATAATGCATATTAATCATGTTAGCGAAAGTAAATTTGAGAAAAGCAATAAACATGAAACGAATGAAAAATTTTCAATAGCTACATTAAGAACTTTATCAAGAAAATATGTAGCCATAACTGTACCGCAAAATGCACTTCACCCTGTCAAAAAGACACAAGCAAGAAAAAGTTCAACAGGATATTTGTCGATCATCAAAGGATATTAAAATTACAAAAACGTGAACAAAATGTGACAGTTTTACTTGCAAATAACTTCCCTGTAATGTTAGCAAAAAGTGTCTGTGATTTGTGTCCTTTATTAAGGTCACGCACATTTGGAACAATTTAGTTCAGTTTTATTGGATATTTTCTCAAATTATGAAAGACAAATAGAAAAATCCTTGAAATAGGTAAGTATATTTTCTCTTAGTTAAATTATTCACTGAAATTGTGATTTTTATCTTGTATATTGAAAATAATTATAAAAAAAAAGAATTGGGGTGCATCACTCCCCACGACCATTAACGTTAGTATCGAGTGCACACCTAATTCCGGGCTTTCTCGCTTTAAATATTAAAAAAGTAACCCAATTGTTATTCATTAGAATTTTATATTCTTTTTTATTACTTAACATTCATTCTAAATGCTAATTCTGCGAGGATTAAAATTACAGTTCATTCAAAAACGTTTATAATATGAGTATTCATTTCAATAAATCATTTTACATTTTTGTATACATTGTCATACACTTGGTTTTACTCTCCTTACAATTAAGTTATTATATCAAGAATAATATATTATCATTTTTAAAAAAAATAAACTCGTGTTAAGAGTGGGTACTTCAGCCAGTATAAGAACAAGTTTTTAATAATTATCAGTGACTACCCCATGGGATTGTCTTGCAGAACAAAGTTTTTCAAAGGAAGGCTAAAAATTAGAAATTGACACTCAGAGTTATTTTTGGTTATTTAGCTCAGATCTATATTTTGTCTTCAAAGTAGCCATCGCAGAAAATCCGGATTCACAAAGGTATGATGTTAAAAATGGTAATAGTATACGAAATGCTTTTGTTTTCAGTGCAGAAAATTCAGCATCCACCTCTATCCAGAATTCAAAGAGTGATTTATTACAAAATTGCCCTTTAATTTCGTCACTGGATGTGAAATCTATGAAGATCTCTTTTTCGGCACCCTTCTGAAGTATTTTGAAATGGATCCCTAACCCATTCGTAACTTGGTATCAATTTGTCCTCGTCTGTGTACTTGTTGATGCTTTATTATCGTCGAATGCTCGCTGTGATTTAAAAATATATCTATGATTTTGTTTTAATCCACTGCCGTAAATACTTAATACCGTGGATTACAATTAACGCGTGAATTATGAAATGTACATTCAAGAGAGATTCGGTAGCTAATCGATTCGGCCAAGACTGACTAGAATTGTACGAAGTACAGCAATTTTTTACATGTTTTGTGCAGAGGTCTGTTAGGTTGCCTAGACTCACATGAACGTTCGCGAGGATGCCAGATGTAATGGATATGATAAAGAGCAACATAGATTAGGCTATTTTTTAATGACATTTGTACTTTTAGAAATGGATCTCGAAGGAAATAAATCTTTAATTAAATATTATTTCTCAATCTATTTCAATTTAAAAATTAGAGAGAGAAAAATAAAATAATTAACCTATTACTTAAAAGTGATTTACTTAAAATATATATTACTTAAGAGTAACATATATAAAAAATTTAATACTTATCTTATTAATACTGAATTAAGAATAAGTTTAATACGTATTAGCGACTTCCATGGGCTTGTCTTGCAGAGCAAAGTTTTTCAAAGCTTTTTAGAAATTGACCCTCTGAGTTCTTTTTCTATATTTAGCTGATATCTATATTTTTTCTTCTAAGCAGCCACCGCATTTTGCAATATGTTCCAATTTAAAAATCAGAGAAAGGAAAAATAACATAATAATTATCCTATTACTTAATTTTTTCTTTTTTGCTTAAAAGTAACATATACAAAATTTAATACTTATGTTATTAATTTGTACGGTTTATAATTAAGATCGTGTATTGTAGCTTTAGCGTCAAAGTTCATTATTATTGCATTCAGTAATTTATTAATGTATAAGGGGGGCGCGATAAAAATTGTGATTGAAAAGGGGGGCGCCAGTATTGAAAGTTTGAGAAACACTGCTGTAGTGACATTCAAAATACACCCAACTCTTTTTTTCTTACACGGTAGATACGTTTCTTAGAAAACCGCTTTCAAAAAAAAAGTCGTGTAAAAAAAAATACATGCGAAGTATGGTAAATTTGGGGATATGTTCCACAACTTTAAAAACCTCGTAAGATGAAAAATCTCGTAATATTTTCCCAAAAAACCATGCAAAAAAAAGCAATAATAAAATCCATGTTACATATTTATAAAGCAAAAACAGCTCATTTTTATTTTTAAAAAAATTAAAATTAGTGTACAATGAAAATTTATTCTGTAAGTACATCCAATATATAAAAATTCAAATTGAAATTAGGAATAAAACTACTATCCATTGCTATTTGATAACAAGCGTGCACGTTTATGAAGAACTGAATCATCAGTAGATGTGTTAGATATGTTTAGCGCAACTCTTGGTTTTGATTCAAATGAAGAATTTCGTTAATTATTTAGGCCTCACAGTTGGTTTCCCTTCCCCTCTCGTTGTTTCTCTGTTATTAGCAGCTGTTTTATTTTTCTCAAGTTGCTTATATAATTCTTGATATCGTACTACATAAACCTTGTGATTACATTGAAATTTTAATGCACGCTCTGTCAGGATCATGAGTAAGAAAATTTTGTTCCATACTCTAGTAGCAAATTTAAAGCCTTCGCGTGAATTAAATCCACTGTTAATAGCTGAACTTAACCTTCAATTTTGTCTTTATCGACTTCTTTATTATCATAATATGCGATAAATTCGATCAAATTGTCCTCATCCAAAGGGCCCAAATCCTCAAATATTTTTGAAATTCGTACTAAAACAAAAAATTCGTGAAAAAAAAAAAGAAAATTCTCGTGAAAACAAAAAAAGAAAATTCGTTAAATTCATGTACCTTGTTATTTCAAAATCGTGTAAAAAAAGTCATGTAAAAAAAAGAGTTGGGTGCAGTTTAAAAAATTAAATTAAATGCGCTTATGGGTTTTTTCTCTCGTCTTTGTATCTGTGAAATTTTTTATGCATCTCGTATTTTATGTATAGCTCATATACTTTAATTCAAAAATAAAACAGGTTGTTTGTAATCATAAAAAAAAATATTCAAAATTTGCTGTTATTCATTTGTTAAGTAAATATGAAAATAAAAATTCAGTGGAGGGGAAAGTATTGTTGTCTTTTTAATTATTTCTATAGCACGAATGTTCATTTATATGCTCTGCTTGTCTATGCTTATACATTTTACTTCATGTTTGTTTGTTTTTTGTCTTTGTCTTTTGAATTTTTTATTTCTCTTATATTAGAAAAATTCAACGTTTCCATGAAATCCAGTCAATAAGACACACAGCGAACCATTATAGAATAAATGAATTCAATACAATTTTTTATCTTTACTTTCAAAATATGTCTTTTCTGTGTTGTGTAATGCCGAAGAAAGCAAAACCGCTATTAAATTCCAGATTCGTGCCAAAACAGCAACCATACTGATTTGCATTTCAGTTAAGTAGTCAATTTACTTATAACCTGATTTTTATTCACTACATCTTTCGTTATGTAACCAGTCGTTTGAAGTGACAGAACGGTAGTGTTTTGATGTTTGTTGTTTACAAGAATTTCACTGAAGATTAACAATCAAAAAAGTTTGGCAAACCATAAACCGCAGAGTAAAAGGCGGACCGGTCTTAACCTTTGACACTCGTTGCTTGACTTCTCCCACGCTAAAAGCCGAGATTCCTCACTGAGTCACGTGTATTCGTTCTGAAAAGGACTGAAAGTAAGTCTGACCCTGAATTTGAAACTTTACTGATTTATATGATTTACTGCCGGATACTTTACCAAGAAGTTATATTTGACATTTATCCCACATACAAATTCTATGAGACTACTGTTGAATAAGAATAGTCCATTTGAAGATTCAAAAAATGCATTTGGGTGAGTCTTTACCAGAATTGTGCAAGACTGAGGTGATAGAAAAAATTAATTCTTGATGCTGCAAATGGGGAAATTTGTAAAGAATTTTTAAACTAGAGTATTTTATGAATAAAAAAAATACAAGTATTTATTATCTACATATCTGGATAATTTCATCTTTATTTTCTCTGTCACATTTACTGCATCAGAAAAAGTATACGGTTTGTGAAAATGAAATACTTCAAAAAATGTGTAGATAAGTGCTTTTTTGAGGGCATCATTATTCAAAAAAATTTGAATGCAATAATTCAGTATCGAAAAAGTTTTTGTATATAAGTTCTGTTGAACTCCCATGTAGCTTACCTACTAATTTTGATATTTAATTATTAAGCGGACTCAATATTTTTTGTTTTAACATTCACTTTAACCAACGAAATGTAGTTTCCTCGTGGATAAAACAAAATGAAGTGCATATATATTTTATTTAACAATAAAATTCATTATAAATAAACAAATATTGTTTTTTAGAGAAAGAAAAAAATGTATACTTATTACATGCGCGCGGTCAACAGAGAGAGAGAGAGTTTCAAGTAGTACCATATGTGTGTGTGTGTGTGTGTGTGCTTTTATGTGAAGTTTTTCTCTACATCTCTTTTACACGTTGCCAGAAAAAATAATTTTCAACCGTTGCTTGCATTAGTGATTCCTAAAAGACACAATTTTATCTTTCTTTATTTATTGATTCTTTATAGACGCCAAAAACTGTTGTTTTGAACGTTAAGTTGTCATAGTAATTGCTATAGATTATAAGGGGCTTTTACCGTAAACACAATTACTTTCTTAAACTTTATAACTGCAAACATTGAGTTTTTATTCTTTAAACTTCACTTAAAAACTTATCAAATGCTTGAACTAATAATTGGTACTCTAATGCTTCCATGTGATTCCCCCATTAAAGGTCCAATTTATATACTGTGCGTGTGTGTGTCTTGTTTTCCTTATTAGCAGTGGGCATTACAGCCCGCACTAAAATAAATAAAAATAATAATAGTGTTTAGTATTTTAAGTCTAAAAAATCCTTCAGAATTATGAATGTACACAAGCTCCTATTAATTTTGTCATTTCTTTTAAAAAAATTATTTATTTATTTTGATGACAAAACTTGTATAATAGCAATATCGGAATGTGGTTTTATGATATAAAATTTGTACGTTATTATGGACTTCCTTCATAATTCCCGCTTCATGTCACAGTTTCCACTTTCCGCCACCGGCATAGCTTTTTATAGCAGTCAACACTTCCCGAAACGCCGGAACCATCACTGATTTGTGGAGTCTTCTCCACTAGCTGGAACGTAGTAAACAGCGCTTCCTTGTGGAGCAGTTGCCTTAAAAGTATTATTTTAATTAATTAATTAATTAATTAATCTTTCATTCCATGCATTATAATGACGATTTTAAGCCGATTGAAGAGTCTCAGGGGTGTTAATTTTCTCTAGAGGGCTGAAAATATAAACAATATTCAAATACATATAACTCTTTGAAATTAAAATTAAATAAATAGAATACTTAACACATTATTTATAAAGAAATGGGGCTTCAGAAAAGTATAAAGTGTTTAAAATATAATCATAATTTTAAAAATTATAAACATATGAAAATAAGAAATATTAATTAAGTTTTACGTTGCGCATGCTATTTTCTAAAACGGTAGCTTTAATTGCTAGCAATAAAATGATTTATAAAGTAAAATGTATCCTTATTACACTGTAGTAATTTTATATTAGTAGAATAATAAATTTATATATTTTTTAAAATAAAAAAAATTAAATTTTTAAATTTTTTTTTAAATTTTCAATATTTTTTAAATATTTTGAAGTACACACAAAAGATATATTAGTCTTAAATGATGTAGGGTTTAAAGAGTATGATACATTTTATAATTCTATAAAGTTTTATACATCAGAGGCTACTATCTTAGAAAATATCGTGCGCAACGTAAAAATTATTTAATATTTATTACATATTTTCATATGCTTATAATTTTTAAAATTATGATTATATTTCAAACATTTTGTACTTTTTTGAATCTATAATCCTTTGTAAATAATGTGTAAGTGATTCGAATTATTTAATTTAAATTTAAAAGAATTATATATGCTTGAAAATTGTTTATACTTTCACCCCTCGAGAAAAAATTAACACCCCCGAGACCTCTTAGTAGTTTTTACATTATTATTATTTATTATTTTTCTACGATATTTCAGAAATTAGGTTCAATTTAAAACCATGAAATACAGATTGTTGAGAGTAATATCATAAACAGAAATTTTAAAAGTTAGTTTTATTTATTTACATTCAGTTCTTTCTGCAATGATAAATACATATTCTATCATCTTTACACTGTAAAGATGAATATGTACTATTAAAAATTGTGAAATGCGTTGAATAATTGGTTGTAACCGATATATCATTTTTAGAATTGATTTGCTACAATTAAGTTATAATGTTTAACGTAATTCTTATGTTTCTCAATTTTTTACATCTTATTTATTTATTTTGTTGGATGTTACTGTTATCATCGTATCTTCCTGTGCGTTTTTATTTATAACAGTAATTGCCTGTCAAGTTATGTATTCATAAAAGGCGAAATTGTACTTCAGCTGTTATCAAAAATAATTAACTTTTTAATAATCTTAAAAGTTCAAAATTTGTGCGTAAAGATATTTATCATACTTTATGTATTCAAAATATAACTTGACTTTGCTTATGATTTTAGTAAAGTTGAAAATACATTAATTTTGAAAAATAATTTTTTAGACAACAGTACAGTTATAATTCAGTTTTCGCCGTATTCATCTTTGTTTTTTCTTTTTTCATCTATTTTTCTTATTAAATTCCTCCGATACAATCAAGAATATTTTTATAAACATATATAATGAAAGAAAAAAATTGGAAATGCAATTTTCTTAGATAATATAAAAATAAGAACAATCTCTTAGATAGCTATGTAAGAGTACAATACTCTCATTCACTAGAGATTTGTTTACAAATTTCTCATTTCTGGAATACCGACCCTTTGAATGATAGACATAGTCTGGTTGCAAATGACCTTTACGAACTTTTTTCAGAATTGTCATATATTTCTCAATTATACTCATTTTAATTTGCTGAACTTCCTTAAGTTATAAAATGTTATGATTATATTAGGATATTTTAACACAAATATAAATACCTCATGCTTATTAGTGTTAACATTGTGTATTACATTTCATAACATAAAAAGCGACACATGAAAAAGGAGTTATCTGAATGGGGAAAATTGCGTATGCATAAGCCTCATGTTAAAATATGCAAATAATTAGTTTTTGTGGCTGTCAGTGATTAAATATCTCCAGTGGATGGTGTATGAAACAGAGGGCATTTAAATGCTAAGGCATGACTTCCATGTGAATATGGGCCCTTGGACTCGCGTGATATGTGCCAATGTACCTTACACAAATTTGCGATCAGTATGAGCAGATGCCATTGTTTCAGAGAGAGGACATGCAATTAGATTAAAGGAAACAGGATGGTCAAATCCTAGAATCACTCTACATTTGGGTTGAAAGAATATTAGTATTCGACGACGTTGGCAGGAATGGGTGAGCCATGGACATACAAAGTGTCAGCAACAGTCGACCGAGAACAAAGACAAGACATTACAGCCCCTGATTCGTCCTTAACGATCCGGCATGTTACCGGGACACCAGTGACAGCAATGACCATTCATAGGCGACTCGGAGGGTTGAGGCCACAAAGATTATAACTCCTTCTGCATCTCACCGTTATGTAGCTTCAGGTATGTTTGAAGTGGTGTCGGATGCATTCGATCTGGAATCTCATGGACTGTAGTTGAATTATTTTCAGCGATGAGTGCTTCGAACTGAGCCCTGATGATCCGCGAAGATGTATCTAGAGACGTCCATAATAGCAATAGGATGTACGTGACTGTCCTCCACCCCACAACCCGACATTAAGGAATTTTGGTATGGATGCCCTTTATTTGACAGACAGCTTTCTTTGGTTAGCGTGCGAAGGTACATCGACAAGACTTTACGCCCTGGTGTGTTCTTCTTTTCTTCACAAGCCCCTGGGCTTATATTTCAACAGGATAATACCCACACACACTCGACACACCTACATACTGTTTGTCATCGGGCTTCTCTAGCATTTCTCTGGCCGGTGAGATCACCAGATATCTCCTCCCATAACGCACGTTTTGGCTCTGATGAACAGGTGTCTCTGGATCATGCCAATTTGGTATGTGTATTACAAGAAATCCTGTAGGACAGTGCTTCTCAAACTTTCAGTACTTGAGACCCAATTTTCCATCATAATTTTCCTTACAAAAACAATGTATTAAATGAAATACTAATGTACTTTGACGCTAAAGCTACAATTTGACCTTAATTATAAACCGTATAAGCTATCAATTTAAGTATTAAATTCTGTATATGCTACTTTTATGTAATAGATATTTTAAGTAAGTTACTATTAAGTAATAGATATTTTAAGTAAGTTACTTTTAATTAATAGAATAAGCAATATGTTATACTTTTCCTTCCTATTTTTTAAATTTGAACATATTGCAAAATAATTTTGAATTAAATTAAATATTTATTTTCTCAGTCATCCTTGTTTCTAAAAGCATAAATGTCGTTAGAAAAATAGTCTAGTCTTCATTGCTCTCTATGTGATATTCGTCACGTCTGGTATTATCACGGACATCCATACAATTGTCTGGGCAACCAATCGGACGTCTGTGCAAAACGTGTATAAAGGCTGCATCTCATTCAATTCTAGTCATTCTTTGTGGAATCAATCCTTTTTATCGCTATTGAATCTATCTTGAATGTGCGTTTTGTAATTTGCGCGTTAATTGCAATTTACACGATATTAAATATTTTTACGGCACTAGATTTAAACACAATCATGGATTAATTTTCAAGTCGTAAGAGAACTTTAGACAACAATAAAGCATTTACAAGTGCACAGACGAACATGGTTTTGAAATCTAAGTCAAGAAAATATTCCCAAGAACACTTAAATTTTGGATTTACCACACTTTCGAAGTAAATGAAGAAGAAAAGCACTTTCGTGTTATTTGCTCAAAAATATTGGCAGCAGACAGTATGAAGCTTAATAAACTAACGACATTTGGAAGCTTTTTATAGTTCCCAAATGTCCCAGAGATTGCTTTGAATTAAAATTAAAATCGCATGAAAAGCAAAAAATATTTTTTAAATTTTTTTTTATCTGTAAATGAAAAAGTTTTACTTGTTTTTTACAAGTCTCATACAAAATAGAAAGATGCAAAAAAGCTTTACACCACTGGCGAAAAACTTATTTTGCCAGTTGCAATTCACATCGTAGAAACTATATTTGGAGATAATTTTGCTAAACATTTGCAGTCTTTACTTCTGTCAAATGATATTGTTGCTCATCGAATTGACGATATAGCTGAAGATCATCTGACATCAGCAGCTTTTGGGAAGTTGAGTGACAAATTGTTTTCAATTCGTCTTGATGAGGCAACAGAAAGAAATAAAGATTCTCCTTTCATTGTGTATGTTTGATTTTGTGCTGGTTCGCGTTAGCAGTCGAAGAACTTTTTTGTAGACCAATACATCTCGAAGCAACAGCACTAGTATTATTTAATGTTTTAAATGATTTTTATAAACAAGTCAAAAATAGGGTGGAAAAATTATGTCGAAATAGGTACCAATGGTTCTTGTACAATGACTGGAAGATTCCAAAGTATACAAGCACTTGTGAAACAAAAACTTCCACTGGGCATCTGATCCAAAGAGAAGCTCTGGCTTCCAAAGAAATGAATCAGCGTCTAAATATTGTGCTAACGACAGTTGTGACCGTAGTAATTTATATAAAAATGAGACCCCTAAAATCAAGAATTTTCCTGTAGACATGGGTGCAGTACATTCATCGTTGCTATTTTATTGTGAGGCAAGATGGTTTTCATGAGGCAAATTTTTGCAACGTGTTTATCAATTAAGAGATGAAATTGCCATTTTTCTAGAAGAAGCAAACCCGCCCGAATCTGAGAAGTTTGATAGTTTATTTGTGAAGAGATTGAGCTACGTGGTCGATATATTTGAGAAATAAAATATCTTGAATCTTCAACTTGAAGGAGAAAATATACATATGTTGGATACGAGTGATAAACTAGAGAGGCCATTACACCGCCATCGGAGATATTATGAGCAGCTGCCAGAGTTTGAGAGAGGGGGGTTCCAGCTCAGGTGTCGTCCACGTCACTTGACCAGGGTTCAAAATTACGTGGTCCGTCGCCAAAAGCCCTCGTGTAGCTTAACAGTGCGATGTTAACATTCAGTCACTCACGCCAGAGTTTGAGAGGGAAAGAATTATAGCGACGATGGAAACCGGATGGTCATTTCGGCAAATAGCTTGCCACCTAGACCGTTCTGACTTTACTGTGAGCATGTGTTGGGACCAGCGGACAAGATAGAGATCGGTTACACGGCGACCAAGCTCAGGATGTCCTCGACAGACCAATAGTCTAGAAGATCGTCACATCATACAACAAACCAGCATAGTGACGACTGTCTCATTTTCCACCATCCATATACAGGCAGTACCTTCATTACGGGTCTCTATATTAGTCCGCACCATTGCATGGAGCCTGACTGAAGAACAATTGCTGCCGTTGTTACTGTCTGTATACTGTCATTGACACCTGTCTGTGTATCATTGCCTCCATTTGGAGTGCTGTCGCGCTCGAAGGGATTGGACTAAAACTGAATGGAATAAGTTTGTCTTCAGCGATGAATCCAGATTCAATTTGGGTGGTGATGACAATAGTGTGCGTATGTGGGGACCCTGTGTTGAATGTCTCAACCCTGCATTCGCTGTACATCAGCCCACAGCTTCCATAACTAGTATATGGTGTAGGGTACCATCATATAAGACATGCGGTCATTCCTAATATTGATCCACGGTACCATGTCAGCCGAGAGGTAAGTTCGTGACATTCTTCATCCACATATGTTGCTACGCATGGCAGGTGGTCAAGGTATCGGATCGTGGCTGGCTTGTCACGAGTTCGAGCCCAGTACCACTAAAGACCCGCAGTGTAGGGGAGAAATGCACGTTAAATCTGCCGAGAGCTGAAACGTCCTCCCGTTGGTGTGGTGTGGTAGTTAGGAGAGAGGGGTTCCAGCTCAGGTGTCGTCCACGTCACTTGACCATGGTTCAAAATGACGTGGTCCGTCGCCAAAAGCCCTCGTGTAGCTGAACAGTGCGACGTTAATATTCACTCACTCACGCTACACATGGCAGGGTTACCAGAAGTCAGTTTTCATCAAGTCAATGATAACCCACACACAGCAAGGGTTTCCTCCACATTTCCAATCTTTCCTGGCTTGCTCGATCCCTTTATTTGTCCCTGATCAAGCACATCTAGGATCATTTAGGACGGTAAGTTGGACAACCTACAAGTTTTGTCGAATCAGAGGCGCGTTTACAGCAACTGTGGAACGAAATATCTCGGGATATCATACTGAACTTGCATGCTTCAATGCCCAACCGTATCACATCATACATTAATGCTAGAGGTGATCTAACAGGGTACTAAAAGTTCCATTCATTTGTGATTTTTTTTTAACAATAAATGATCCATTTGCTTTGAATTTGTAATCACCTACTTGCATCAACATTGTACTAACGTATGTAAAATTTCGTTGTATTTTGACAACTCTCTCTTGAAGCAAAAATTTTTAAGGCAACGAGAGTAACTTAAGCGATAGCCACCTTTTGATTAAATGATAGTGTAGGGTGGTAGACCTAACCCTAGATACGGTAGACTAATATAACATAATAGTACAGTCTTGTCACTGTTGCCAGATGACATATAGTTAGAGATTACCAGTTTTTCCAATAAATATGTCCAGAAATAACATCTGACGATTAAAATGATTCGAATCACTGTACTGAAGCAGAGTTGAGAACAAGACTAGTCCCCCTATCAAGGTTGAGACCCTGGTTCTGGGCCCAATTGGCCCATGCATTAAGGCGTCCCTGATTAGAGAGTAGGCAAGGTAACATAAGCGCGAGTAAGGCCATATATTTATAGAATGCATATATTTTCCACAGTTGTCCATCGTTTCTCAAAAAAACTCCATTTGAAATCCATCTTGCTTGAACAAATAATTTACAAGCAACTTTTGGGATGTTTATTTGGTGCTCAGTCGGGAGGTTCTTATCTGCATTAGAAAGGGTTTTTAAGACGGAAATATTTCTGCATTTTCCATGAATTTTAAAATGGTAATTAAATTCAATATATAATGAAAAAATGATAATAAAAAGTGTATTAATAAAGAAAAATAAATTTAAGTTAAAAAGATGAATATTTAAATTGTGGATATGAAAAGTTGATCCTGGGAATGAGAGGTGTGGGGGCTTCACCTAGCCAATTCGTACACAGTTAAATATCTAGTGTATGATTGTAAGAAATGTCCAAAAAGAGATGAAAAAAGTGGTTTCATTGTTGGAGTCGCATTTTTCGTAATGTTTGTATATGTGAATTTGATTTCCATAGAATTATAGCTTTTTGCTATAGTACACTGGATTACATTCCTCATAATTTCTGTTCATGGTCGAATATGACTATTGAGATGAAAAAATCTACTAAGCAAATCATTAGAAAGACAAACAGAACGTTGGAAAACATTACATTGGCTTGGAACAAGCATGTCAAACTCTTGGCTCATAGTGAGGATTTTTTTTACCCATTTACTACAATGTGATGAGTAGCAAAAATTGTGATAACAATTACGCGTATGCTAATTTTTTCAATTCTTTATAATCATCAATAACTAATCATAGTTTTTGCCTGATGCTGACTCAGATTTGAAAGTAAAATTTAGTGACGCGTTCTAGTATTTGCCATTTATCTTTGAAAAATTCAATAC
>BMAV01000289.1:387385-409553 GCA_019973955.1 Trichonephila inaurata madagascariensis
AATTCTTGATCAGAAATTCTGGGGAAAATTAAGATGTGTTAAATGTAAAGAATTTTTTTTTTTTGCTTAAGCGCAATAAAATTCTTTTACAAATATTAAATTCGCTTAAAAAACTTTATTTTAGGGTCTGTTTCTGATATTTACCTTTTTTTTTTTAATTAAAATAGAAAAAAAATTATAACATCCTGGGGATTTCTGAAATATTTCCTGCATATTAAAGTAATTAGAATAACAAATCTAATATAGGGTATCTGAAAAGTATGACTTCGCTTTCAAAAATTAATTAAAAATAGACAAAGATTTTCTCTTGCGGTTTCTTATATTTCATAAAGAAAATATTAGTTTTTGCTTAATGAAATGCAAATTTTTATTTAATTGAAATGTCCCCGTTTTTCAACATTTTCGTTTCAAAATGGTTTCACAGCAAGAACAAGTGCAAGTTGTAGAATGGTTCTCCGAATTTAAATCTGCAACACATGTGCACAGCGTAAGCGGGGCACACACACCAGTGCACCGGAGTTTGAAAGTGGAAAAAAGTTCTTCGAGCGATGAATGGAAAAAAAGTATCCAATAACGTGGCCAGCCAGATCTCTAGATATAACACCTTTGGACTTTTTGTAGGGTTACGCGAAAAACATTGTTTATCAATCGTCAATTAGTTTTTTTTTTTTTTTTTTGGGCACTGATAAAATGAATGAGTGAGTGAGTATTAACGTCGCACTGTTCAACTACACGAGGGCTTTTGTTGACGAACCTTGTAATTTTGAACCATGGTCAAGGATGACACATGAGCTGGCACTCCCTCTCCTAACTACCACACCAATGGGAGGACGTTTGAGCTCTCGACAGATTTAACGTACACATGGCTGGTCTTTAGTGGTACTGGGCTCGAACTCATGACACGCCAGCCATGATCCGATACCTTGACCACTAGGCTACCGCGGCCACCTGATGAAATGAAAAGTCACATGACAATAGTCATTCAGATTGTCGATTTTCCAATACTTCACAGAACGTGGCTAGAAATCTCGTATAGACTCGATATAGAGTGCGCTCAACTAATGGTGCGCGCATTGAAATCGTGCAATAAAGCATTGTGAAAAAAAACTTGAATATTTTCTTTGTGGAACAAAAAAAAATCATATTTGTGTATATATATGTATATATATATGCAGGGGGGATGATCATAAAAAAAGGTTACAAGCCTCAGCATTTGAAAACTACATATTGTGGAGAAATTTTGTTTCCCCAGAGTGCAGACAAATGGCGCTACTTGTCATACAGCTAGTTTTCGGGTAGGTAGTGAAAGTTCCCAGATGGTTCAGGACGATTGAAATGGCAAGACTCTGAGGAAATTAGTCTCGTTTGGAATTGCGAGCTGTGATTCGATTTTTATGGACAAAGAATGTGTCCGCAACTGCAATGAGCAGACAACATGTAGCGAAATTGTTTCACTCTTTTCAATCAGGCAGACAGGATGTCGAATAAGTGAGTGAGTGAATATTTACGTCGCACTGTTCAGTTACACGAGGGCTTTAAGTGACGGACCACGTAATTTTGAACCATAGTCAAGTGACGTGGACGACACCTGAGCTGGCGGTATTTCTTGACAAATTTTCTCTAATTGTCGGGCCAGGTCATGAACATTCCCTGTTAGATGCAGTCACCTTCCCATCATATCCTAGACATGCTTGATTGGAAAGAGATCTGACGATCTGGCTGACCAAAGAAGTATTTGACAAGCTGTATAACAGTTCATAGCAACACGTACCGTATATGGTCTGGCGTTATCTTGCTCAAAAATGAGGCCAGGGTGCTGCTAAAGGAACGGTAGCAAAGCAGTTCTCAGAATGTAGTCGCCGTACCGCTGTGCTGTAAGTGTGCTCTAATGAAGACCAAAGGGGTCCGGCTGTCAAAAGAAATGGCGCCCCAGACAATAACTCCTGGTTGAGGGCCTGTGTGGCGTGTAATAGTGAAAGCAGGATAGGTACGCTGCCCTGGGCTTCTCCAGACATGTCCTCGATGATCGTCAGGACACCGTTGGAAGCGGGATTCGTTGCTAAACACTATAGGTCCCCAGTCAGCCTGATTCCAATCTGATCGAGATAAGAATCGCTGTAATCTGGCTCGACAACGCGCATGCTTAAATAGCAGGTGGCGTAGCGGTCGATACGAGCGTAAATTTCGCTCTATCAGCCCTCTGTGAATGGTCATGGTGGACACTCGTCTGACGGTTGATAACGATGAATTAGACGCTGTGACAGCTGATCTGACAATAAATCTGTCCTCTCAATCTGCTGTGACTCTAGGTCGACCGCTACCATCATGACCCTGAAATCTGCCATTGTCCACCCATTCTTGCCATCATCTTCTAATGGCCGCATCGTTTCGACTCATATGGCGTGTGTTTTTCCGATTTGCGCAAACTACCTTTTCAATCTAATGATACGACCTCTTTTAAACTCTGGCAGTTGCTCGCAATGAGCTCGAATCCCTCGGCGAGGCATTTTTTCAGTCACTGAAAGGTATCCTAAATTGCAATGCAACCGAAATTTGTACCATCAGACTGAGAATCGCTTCTTTTAGATACCTGCTGTGTGCGCAGATCCGATGCGCTGTAGCTCCCGCTATTCATTCACTGGACACCAAACTTTAATCATTTGCATGTTCGGTACAAATGTCTTTGCAAACAAAATTTCATTACAATCGGGCAATTCCTTCTTGGTGTGCCTTTTTTTTTTGTTTTGTTATAGAGTGCATTTAAAATGAAATATTAGAAACAGTTATATAGTTAAGTGCTTTTTTAATCAGTTATGAGTTATTATCTTTCTTAGATCAAAAGTTTGTTTTCCTTCCGGTCTTAACTGGCTTCATACTCGGACTACACCCAACTGAAAATTAAACATGTTACAATAATGGCATAGTAAATTATATTTTTGACTATGTGTCAATTCTTAAATGTCTTGTCTTCTTTTTTTTATCATATTATATTGCTTAAATATTTGTCAACTAAGGCCTTTATGAAATTGTCTCCATTTCTTAAAATATAGCTGCCAGTCTCAATCTCTCGGCTTTTGCAACGCAATAACCAATGCAGCCAACGCATAATGTTTCACTTAAAAATAAAACATTGATCAGTAAATTTTTCAGTTAAAAAGAAGTTGATTGGGAACACTGTTGAATATTTTGAATTTATCAGTAATTATCACTATTTTTCTAACTTTCAATAAACCCGTGCTTGTATTCCATACTCATTAAATTATGAATTATTACCATATAAAATTTTTAAGTTGATTTGATATGTATAAATCGAAAATAAAAAATATGTTACTTAAACAAAAATGAATAGTTCAAACTGTATAATTAAAGTTTGATATAGATAATAATAGTACATGCTTTTCTGTTATGAAAAACATATTGTTTTGTGAAATTATTACGAAACTTACACAATATATAAAAACTTCGCTCAAAAATATCAATTTCGTTAAATTATAATGTTAGTATATAGTAAAACTATTAAATGTTTCAAAAAAAATTCCTAAACAAATTATACTTATTTTACTAGTATAATTATTGCACATTGCTTGATTTTTTAATTTTACATAACTTACATAGTTTCACACACACACAAATAACGGTTATTTACATAATTTAGTTTCCCCTATTTTTTTCTTATTTATGGCAAAGGAAAATGTTTCTTGTTCAGCTAAATAATTACTAAAAAATGTGTGATTCTGTTATTGCTATGTGTGGATATTGTTCTATATACTCTCCAAAATGTACAATTGTTTTACTCTTGATGTGCTCTAAATTCTACAATTATCACTTACTTCGTTATAAGTTCGACCTGGTATTTTCTTAATTAACATTGACGTAAAACTCGCCCTTTGTTTTTAAGGCTGAGCAGTGTTGGTTAGTTGCAGTTAAGTTTATTTCATTTTTATTCGTAACATTAGACTTACGGAATGTAGTTTATGCCAGAACTTCGTCAGAAGGAAAAAATCTATGCATAAAATAATGACGTTTCCATTTTTTTTCACACTATCAGTTACAACCGTAAATGAATAACAGATTGAGTTGAATGTTCTAGCGACACTTACGACAGCCTCTCACTCTTGAAAACAACTGAAAGAATTAAATGTGTAGGTTTATCAAAGAGATGCTTTTCTTTAGTGACAAAAAATCCACTTAAGCCACTGTTTGAAAATAATTGAAAAAAATACTACCGTCATAGTGACTGGATATCCTCAAAAGAATACTATCACTCTTTGAAAAGTATGCAGGATTGAAGATGACAGTTGGAACTGAAAAGTAAAAAAATAGTCCTAATTCCATAAAGTTGAATTACAAAGTGAAAAAAAAATTATGCGCACAAAAACTCAGAGTGCCTATATAATAAGTCACTCGTCCACTCCCTCGAATCTGACGTGCATTATCAACGACATGGCCTACTTCAGGCATCATTAAAAGTAAATGAAGAGGCGCTCAACAAAACGGTGACAGAATTGCGCACGCTTTTCTTATTTATATGCGCTGCCACTTCGCCCTTCGCAATAGTCTCCCCCGCAATGCAGACCGCTGCTCTCACTATAATTCCCTGACTTAATCAACATTAGAATGGCAACTTCCACTGATGCTCTTCTCAACAGTAATCAGATGGATATGAAGAAGGATGCTTTGGCAGGTTTGACAGATCATTTTATTTTGCTTTCTAAGACTTATAATCGAATATCAATATCGCACAGTTTCAACACGTTTCCTTCTATATTAATAATACGAATTTAAGGAACTTTGGAATGAAATAATATATATTTAAGTTCATTTCACAGAAAATGAAATTTATTATCCTTACATCGAAAGACAGTTATAAAAAGGTCTGGTTACAACGAAAGAAAGGTTGAAAAATTCTAATGTAAAATATTCTTCTAAAAAATGTTTTCCTCGAAATTTTTGAAGATAAAAAGTTATTTAAAATTCCTTCCTCATATAAAAGAAAAAGATTCAAAATTATTTATAACGTTATATTTCATGATCAAGTGAGGGAGATTTAGATAAATAGTGAACATTTTTACAATATAAAAATGAACTCTTTTTATAAGGAAAATAGAGTAAATTTTCCTTTTACAACGGAAATTAAAACTTGCTATAGCATAAAAAATTTGTAACTTTTATACTTTTCTATATTTTTTATTGATTTTCTGCATCTATAATAAAAGAAAAAAAATTACAGAAATATTTTTTTAGAAAAATTTAACCAGAAGAAAATGTAAAGCTGCCTCTAAATGTTTTCCTTTTAATATTAAAACGCGAAAAATAAGAAATTTAGATACAATAAATGTATGATTGAAAATGAATTAAGTTTCTAGGTTTAATTTGATATTATTCATTAACAAAGAAAGAAATGTGAATGATTATATCTTAGAAATGATATTATGATTATTTTTATTTCTGTATTATCTCTTATAGGTATCTCTTATCGGCTTATTTCATTAAAGTTTTAATACTTAAAAAGTTTTTTTTTTCTTCATTTTTACGAAACATACAATATTGACATTTGAAATATAAATGTGAACTTGATTGATCATTTTAGTTTTTGCGCATGCAAATCTTTTCCGATGGAACGATTCTTTTAATAAGACATTTTGCCACTTCTTGTAAATTTTTCTTTGGTATTATTTAAAGCTTCAGCAAAATAATTGTTCGCTTACAATAATTTTTTTGCAAATAATCATTGTCAAGTTCAAAGTAATTCATACTTTTCAAAGTAGATTCAATGGTTCATATCAAGGCACAGAAAAGTAAATTAATTACTCATACTTGCTTTTACCATACGCAAATTGCAAAGAAATTTATGAATAATTTTATCCAGAGACGTTTTTTACTTAGAAATGTTTTGATCCTGAGTTATTTATACATAAAATATATTTCTAAGCATTTCGGATATATATAACGATAACAAAAATTTTATTTTTGAGAAACAAGAAGACTCTTAAGGTATCCGACTACGTTCGGAACCGGGATTTTAAAAAAGCGCATAAATGGATAATTTTCATGATATTTAGTGTCACTTCGATTAAAAATACATGTATAAAATTGTTTTAAAGACATTTTGACAAAAAAAATTATTTAAATACAATATTTCGGCAAAAAATTAACTTAGAATAACCTTTTTTCAAAATGTTCTTCTGTGAAAAATGCTTCTATTATAATAATATTTTGACTGTATATAGCGCAGACCACTGTACAGAGGCTCAACCAGAAATTTTGAAAAATTAACATTATTTTCAGAGTTACAACCAATTGAAATAATTATCGGTGTTTTTTCTTAAAATTTCTTCCCTCTGTTGTCGTAAAACATGGATAAACCTACTTCTAAGTTATATATTTCAAAAATTCTAGTTGAGCCTCTGTACAGAGCTATATACAGGAAAAATATTATTATAATAGAAACATTTTTCACAAAAGGAGAATATTTTGAAAATGGGTCATTCTATGTCCATTTTTTGTCAAAATATTGTGCTTAAATAATTTTTTATTGTAATACTATTCTTATAAAACAATTTTATATACATTTTCTAATCTAAGTGACACTAAATATCATAAATATTATCCATTTATACGCTTTTGTGCAAAATCACGTAGTTGGATACCTTAAAAGTTTCAGTGATTGATTGTTAGATAACGTCGCTCTACGAAGCAACAGGATGGCTCTTAGCGACGGACCTTGTAATTTTAAGCCACGGTCACACCTGAGCTGACATCTTCCTCTCAGAACTATCACACCACGTGAGGATTTTAAGCCTCGACAGATTTATTTTGTATCAGCCCCTTGACATGGCCTGGTTTTAATGGTACCATAGAAGCTCGAGAAGTATTTGATGTACAATGATGATAAAAATTTAAATACTGAGGAAAGGATTTGTAAAACAGTTATTAAAACTTTTATTGCTTTATCCTAAATCTAAATAAAGAGTAAATTCTCATAAAGTCGTTTTAATTTAAGAAATTTATGACTACTCTCATCATTACATTACATTATAAATTCTAGGATTTAAATGTAACGACTTTCGTAAATTTGGATTTCGTTTTATAATTATCCTAATTGACCGCTGTCTTAGAACTGATTTATCTTTGTTTCTTTAAAATTTTAAATCTTTCACATAAAAAAAATTTTAATTTTTTGAGTAACTTTTCGAAAAATATTATTTTAAAATTAAGTGTTTTTAGTTAATTTTTATGTCCATACGTAGTTCTCATTATGAATTGTTTATTGTGTATATATATATATATATATATATATATATATATATTATTTTTTGTTAAACTCTTTAAATAATTTACTTGTTTTACATTTGGCCATGAAAAACCATATACACAATTGTTTTTAATTCTAAAATCGCATTCGCATTGAAACTGTAATATTAGCTATTGACTGAAATATGCCATCATTTTTTAAGTATACTGTACTAACATTTTTATGACGTTCAACGTCTTCGCATGAAACAAACGGTCTCTAAGACAATCTTTCCGCTAAATAATTTTGTAAATTAGTTTATTTCTGCACTTACTCAATATTGCACAATTCCTTATACCAAATTTATTTCTTATAAAAAAAAAACCTAAGATGGAAAATTAATCAAATTATCGAGTTAATCAATTAACTCCCTGATTTTATTTATTCTGTAGATGTGTCTCTATGCTTTTATAACCATATTTTTTTTTACTTTACCAAATGTAATTCACTTTACTAATTTCGAATTTCAAATACACGACAAAATTTCATTTTTGTAATATATTCAGTATCGTTTTATGAACGGAATATATAATTTTTGATCTTAAATCTTGCTTTTAAGAGCCTGCTTACTTTTTAAAATTAAAATCGTACCCCCAAACTTACCCCAGCCCCCTGTTCCGAACGAACTCAGTATCTCACGCGGAACTTCCAAGTCACGCAACTGCTTTTTTGGTGTCACGTATTTACTGGGTTTGTCACAAACGTTTGTTTTCTCATGTCTTAAGAGCTGTCGTCGTCATGCTGTCGCTCAGTCTTACCAGCATATCATGTTAAAACAGCTGCTAAACGTTTTTCCAGTTGTTACGGCAACAACGGTTACCCAGAGATAAGTCTACGTTTACCACTCATTTTGCTGAGGAAAAATCCTTTTAATGATGTCTTGATAAAGTAAGTGAAATGATTCTATTTCTATATTGATTCCCGTATCTGAAAACTCTTTTTATTGATATTTTTAGATACAATATTGTTATTGTTGTTAGGATTGATTTCTTTTGAACAAGATTTCAAGTATTGATATATGTGCTCTAAATTTTTAATAAGTAATGTCTGTTACTTGATTTTCACATCAAAAGTACAGAAGGTTGTAATATCTGATAAAAAGGAAAACAGAGAGAGACGAGATCTAATTTTGTGATGGCATAAAAACATTTTATTCCTGTATTGCATGATATTACTTTCGAAAATGCTCTAGTTTTGCTTTAGATTTTTATTAGATATACAAAATAAAGATACAATAAAGTTAGTGTTTAAAATTCACTATTCTGAAGAAGTACAAAGCAAAAAAAAACTCAATGACTATAAAAAAAAGAGAGTTGAGAGTTGCACTTAAATTTTTCTTTAATTTCTGTTTCAGTTATTTCTCAAGAAAAATGTATAAAAAATGATAAAAAGCTTTTCGTACATGTTTTGCATTACAAAATGAAATACCGAAATAAAATTACAAATTTAATTTACCACTTTTGTATATTTTAAGGCCACGCACAGCTTATTTCAGGCATTAAAGTTGATAATGAATTGAAATAGCTACTTTTCTATTTAAGTCATGTTTCATGTGCTTTTCATGAATAGAATTTTTTTTTTCACTACTCCAAGTATTTTGAAATATTTATTTATTTATTTATTTTGATTTAGAAAACATCCAAAATTTTCTACGTTTTTCTTTATTATTTTTTTTTATTTCTAATGAAAATTTAAACCTGTTCCTTTTGATATGCGTAACTGTTTATTTATTTTTTTTCCAAAACTTAAGAATAAGCTCGATTTCAATGGGAAAAAAATATTAATCTATAATCCTAGTAAAATTCATTCACCATAATACAAGTATTACAAGGTGATCAGCGCGTTCAATTATATACAAGAACATAATTAATAAATCATTCATCCATAATAGCGGTTGCAATAACGCGTTGTTAATTACACACACACACAATTCTCTCAGATATGAAATATTTAGTTATTGATAAAAGTTTTTCAAAAGCAAAATACAATAACCCTTATCCTAAATACAATATCCATTCAATATAATGAGCCAACAATTTGAATCAAGCCTTATCAAGCCCATAGGGGCAAAATAAATTTAATCTTAATTTCTGATCTTCAAAATATTATCACAGTATTGACTAAAATTTTCTATTATTCCTTCTGTGATAAAAAAAAAAATAGAAAAAGAAATAGTAAATAATGAGACTAAACAAATATTGAAATCAAAAATAGTTTACCATAGAATGATGTCATGAGATATTATTAATTATATCTCAGTTACATACCTACTTTTAAAAAATATATTCCTTTATAAGACATCATGAAACTTTTTAATGCCATTTGTTTTTTCAATTTATTCTTAAAGAATGTCGTATGCAACTACAACAAAAACAAAAGTATTACATTTTCAGTTTTAATGAAATTTAAAAATATTTCCAGTACCAAAATTAAACAGAAAAATGCAAAAAAAAACTACCCTTTAAAAAACTGAGATTTATGTATTGTTTTCTGCGCCTAAGAAAAATTATATCCAACGTTAAAATTCATTTGAATTATTAGATTGAAAATTCTTTGCCTTATTTTTAAGGTCAATTTTTCAACAGCATTAACTTTGGCATTGAACCTTTACATATCTTTCAAATCTATACATTTTAAAGATTTATTTAGGCTATATTTTTTCACTGTAGTAACAAGTTTTCATATAAAACAGCTCCGGAAGTAAAGATCAACAGATTATCAAAAGTTATATGAGATTATTCACAAATACATTTCCTTATTGCATTGAGAACAACCCAAACTCGAATCTAAGTATAGCTAAGAACGTGTCTTTGGGACTCATCTTTTCTAAAAGAAATTGATGATTGATAGAATCTAACGGATTTAACAAATGAAACTGATAACAGCACACTTTTCTGTCAACTTTTTAAATTCTCAACGTATCTCGCGTGACCAAAAGGGCGTTTTCTGTGTTTAATAAGATAATATTTCTCAAGAGATTGATTGAAACAAATAAGATAAATCTGACAGCAGGAAATAAACCAAACAAGAAACAAAGTTAGAAAGCTATCTGAATTTCTTGACAAAAAAAACATTAAAAATAAAAAAAAAATACTCTTAGTAATCTTATTTTATATATGGCTGTGTGCCAATCAAAAACATTTAAAGGTACATTCGGAACCCTTTTCAAAATCTTACCAATCTGAAATATGTAGTCAGAAAATATATTTTAAATGAAAAATATCTTTGAATATATCTATATCTTATTGAAATTCAGAACAGAGGATTAAAAATTTAGACTGCAAAGGGAAAATAGGATTGAATATTTTAACGCTTTAAAAACATTTTCTTTTCTTTTATACTTATTTTAGTTAACAGTAACTTAGGATAAAAGTCAATCCCTAGATGCACAACTTCTATAACATTAAAACTTTTACGCTTCCAAGAGTTGATTACTTTGTTTATTACTAATTATTTGGCTTGCAATTCAATTACCTTACCAGTTCGGGATTTTTCCTTTAGGCTAAAAGATTATAAAATAGAAAATTAATTGGATCTCGCTAGAGTTTATACGTTAATTAAATTTTCCAAGAAATGTAATTTTGCTTTTTAATGGCTTATGATTAAAAACTTTTTCTAACACGAAAGTAGCGATACAATTTTAACAAGTAATAATATAACAGAGAAAAATATACAATGCATTTTTAATGTAAAATCTGATAAGGCATTTTTGACTGAAGTACTTTTCTTAACTAGAATAAGAATCAAAATTCAGTAATAAAATTTATGCATTTTTGACAACAATGTATTTTAACAATTCTCTATCACATTTTTATTGACATTATTTGTATTCTTCATTTGTGGGAAACTATTATATTTTTATATTTCGTAAGTAAAAAGTTCTTTTTATAGTTTTATTTTTTTCAGTTTTCAGCGAAAAACAATAATTTGTTTTCATAAATATAAATTATTTGTGTATATATATATATATTGCTTATCGTCAATCTCAATAAAGGACAAAATGAAATTAAGTTTGTTTGATCCCGAGAAAAAAATTACAATTACATTAAAATACACTCCTCAAAAGAGAAAATTGCTACGCCAAGAAATAATGCAAACTTCAGGAGCGATACTGGGGAGATGAATTATGCCAATGATTAAATTTGGGCTCACATCTGATCACATATTACTCATATTCACGGGCTATAAAAGCCAGCAACTTTCCCTTCTCATAAACAGCCTCTGAGGTTTTGCGTAGAATTTGCGACTTCCGAAGAAACGCAGAAAATGCTCCTGAGACGTCGACGAGCTCAATACCATCAGTTAACGATCGGAGAACGTAACCGTATTATCGAATTCAATGAACTGGGTTTGTCATTATACACAATAGCAACTTGTATTCGGCGGAACGTGTGTACCGCCAAAGTTGTGTCACATGTTGGATTCGGGAAGGTCTAAGTGCACGCCGAAGAAAAAGTGGTGCGCAAAGGCCAGTGTACTCGCCAGTTGACAATTCGAGACCCTTTCGACACGGCACATGATATCCAAAGACGGTTGCCTCCAGGAGCAGGTCGATCGTGTCCACCCAAACCATACGCAACAGATTGCATGAAGTACAGTCACTTGCACGGGTACCAGCAACAGGAGTACCATTGACCTCTCAACACAGGGCTAGACGCTTGACGTGGTGCCATCGTTATCGTACTTGGACCATCAAATAGCATTGGGTATTGTTCACGGATGAATATCGTTTCTGTGGGTGGAGGAATGACGGCCATCGGACGGGTATGGTGGTGACCCGGAGAACGCTACTAACCAACCCATTTCGCCGAGAGTCAAAGTGGTCTTAACCGGGCATCATGGTTTGGGGTGGCCTAATGTTTGATCACAGGACGCTTCTGATACACATTGTAGACCTTTTTATAGAAGACCGCTATGTCACACAAGTTGTGGAGCCTGTTGTTCTGCCCTGGTTGCAAGGTGCACCCAACACAGTATTCCAGCAAGACAATGCCAGGCCGCATGGCACACGGCGAACTCTCAACCACCTGATTGAATTTGACATCCTTCCTAGGCTAGAGAAAACTCCACGTCTGAATCCCGTAGAACACATGTGAGATCTCATTCGACGTGACATGAACCGAGGACCACTAGTCCAGACCGGGTATGATCTGCGCACAGCAGTGGATGTCGCTTGGCAACGATAACCTTAGGAAACCATCAATGGACTAACTTTGATAGTGCCTCACCAGATTGAGGCCTGTATAGCTGCTCGAGGTGGGCACATTAGATACTGAATAAATTGGTTTATAGAGATTATATTGGTCTGTTTTTTTAATCATTTGCATATCCACCTTACTACTATCGCTCTTGAAATTTGCATGACTCTATGTAAGCTATTTCTTGGTGTTGCAATTTCACTTTTGCGGAGTGTGCAAGAATACCAGGATATATAAAATTTCGAGGAATAAAAAAACCTTTCTTTGAGCAATTTTTACAGCTGAAATCTATGATCAATGTAATACTATCAGGAAGTTCTTATTTAATGAGCAATTTAGACAATATTTGTCGTGGTGGAGGTAGCCGAGAAGTCCTGTTCGTGAACTGGTGAACGTGCGTTGTCAAGGCACGGGTTAGAGTCTTGGCGTCACTGAAGATACGCCATCTAGAGAATCCAATGCCTGTTAAATCTTTCGAGGCTCAAAGTCCCTACCTTTGCGTAGTGTGGAAGTTTGGAGAAGGAGAGCTGGCTCAGATATCGTCCTCGTCACTTAATCGAGGTTCTGAATTACGATTCTCCACCGGTAATCCTCGCACATCTTCAATGATGACGTTAAAAATTAAATCAAATAATATTTCATTTATAAAAGCAGAAGCAATTATTATAAGCTTACCTGTGCCTATGATGACAACCAATTAGTAATTATTAATCAAACTTATATATTTCACTTATATTGAGTGCTTATTAATATCCTTTAGCTGTTTTATCATAAACTATTATTGTTATTGCTTATTTATATTTCTTATGATTCAAAAAAATTCTTTTTATTTGTTTATTTGCATCTCATTTAGTGGTTAAATTTATCACCATCAAATAATTTTTACAATTTTTGTTTCCAAAGCCAATCTTTTTCTTCTTTCATTTCTGTACACTTGTGAAATCTATTTGTACTATTCCAATACTTTTCTCGGTTCTATATATAGAGATGAAACCATGACTCCCATATGCAAACACATTACGTATTCTGTGGTATAGGATGGATACTGGAAGTTTCAGGGAAAATAAAAGTAACATTTGTTGAGACTAGATAAAGCCATTCATTTTAGCATGCATTTTAAAGATAAATCGGGACATTTTAATAGTTTCTATTAAACTCAAGTGATAATAAAAAAAAAGTCAGTAAGTGTGAGGCTCTTTTTTTTCATAAAATATAATATTTGATTGATTGTTATCAGCGTCGCACTACGAAACATAACAAGGGTTATTACGACGGACCTCGTAATTTTGAAGAACAATAAAGTGACAAGGACGACATCTGAGCTTATACCCTCTTTCCATACTCCCACACCATTCTCACGAGAGGACTTTGAGCTTCGACAGATTTAACGAGCATCAGCCTTTTTACACGGTGGTTTTTTTGTAGTACCAAGGCTCGAGCACATGGCTTGAAAGAAATAACGCCGTCCTCAAGTTTATGAATATGAGCACTTGGCTATAGTGGCTAACAATATAGTACAATAAATGTTCTCAGAAATGACTCTTATTCACTAAATTATGAGTGATATCTTTTCAAGATCAGTAAATTAATTAATTTTCACCATATTGAGTTCAAAATGTGGTGTTCATTACGTTTAGTTTTTTTCAAATAAGAACTATATTTCTGCAATAGTATAATTCTTGAGTAAAACTCCTTTTCAGTAAACCCGAATTAATAACTCTGGCATATTAAATAAATATTTTTAGATGCACAATTCGTCTTATCTTATTCATTTTTTCCCACTGTAACTGATTTTTTTAAAAAAAAACAGATGACTGAATTCTTTAACTATGCAATATAAATTCAAGTTTGTCAATTGAAAACAATTGCAAATGTAATTTTAAGTAATTCTGACGGAAAATTTTGTACATTTGAACGCAATCAGAATACTTTAAATATAAAAGGGAGTAACAGCTAAAAAGTTCCAACTAGAATAAGTTAAATATTATTTAAAAAAAGGAAAAAGAAACTGGAAATGTATTTAATACATTTAACTATAATAAAGCATAAAAATAAGTCGAAGAAACAATAAACGCATTTGTGTCGCTGCAAACGTCTTTCATCTTAATATTGTCTTTTTGAATACGTTTAATTTTATAGAACTAATTTAATGATATTTTTGTAACATTTTATTGAAAATAATAGGAGGGAAATGTAGTTCTAAATGAAAAATGCATATCAAATTTGTCATTGAAAATTTTAATTACATTAAGCTTCAAAATTCTTTATATATATTTTTCAGGTTATATTTTTGTGTTAAATTACATGATGCATCGATTTTTAAGTCTAGAGTTTTTATTATTTTAATGTATTGACTTTTTATGATAAATGTGTTGCTTATTGTATTGAATATATTCCGTCTAGTCTATTTGCCTTCGACTTAGAGTATATTTATATACCTGTTAGTAATTCACTTACCTTAGAATATGCTTTTCAGGTTTCAATTCATAATTGTTTAGAGTATGTACCATTTTAAGCTTTCCTCTGCTTTAATTACTTTATGTGAGGAGCACTTTAGAAATATTTATATTTAATATTTGATTACTGTGTAGGTAAATCCTCGTTAGTTACCTGTTAACAGACGCAATGGATCCAATCACAGCATATTTGAGAGTATGATGTTTTTTGTGAGAGAAGCACCATTTGGGTCAGGTATTAAATTTTCATATCTGATCTGCTACATTACTCTTGCATCAGTTAAACTTAGTTAGTAATTCACTTACCTTAGAATATGCTTTTCAGGTTTCAATTCATAATTGTTTAGAGTATGTACCATTTTAAGCTTTCCTCTGCTTTAATTACTTTATGTGATGAGCACTTTAGAAATATTTATATTTAATATTTGATTACTGTGTAGGTAAATCCTCGTTAGTTACCTGTTAACAGACGCAATGGATCCAATCACAGCATATTTGAGATGTTTTTTGTGAGAGAAACACCATTTGGGTCAGGTATTAAATTTTCATATCTGATCTGCTACATTACTCTTGCATCAGTTAAACTTTTCAAAAATTATGTTTTTAGGGGGACGATGTGTGTGTGTTTAGTCTTTGATTTAATGTTTTTCACAAATTTCTTGGTTGCCCCTTATGTATATCTATTCTATAAAACAGTTTTTGTGCTCAAAATCCCACAAAAAACTAAACTTAATTTTTTAAAAAATTGAAAAATCCATGAAGTTATTTTAAATTGCTACTCTTCTCCCCATAATTGGCGTAAACACATAAAATTTGATTTACAAGTACGTCGAACAATTTTTAACAATAGTTAGTATAGGTTTTTAGGATAACATTATTAGCAATCGTAAAATGTCTTTTTTATTACTGTTTATTGAAAATTCCTTGATAAATGCATAAATTCTAAATTTAACAATTTATTTTTAAAAAAATGAGTAATGCTTTGATTCAAAAATGCATACCAAATTTTGTTACGTATACTAATATCAACAGTTAGAAAAAATACCAAAGCCTTAGCATTTGAAACGAAGAAAAACTGATGATTTTATATTTTTGAGATAAATCAATTTAAAGTTTTTACTTTCCACTGGGTGTGAATAAAAACTAACACATAAAGGTTAATATAACTCTTTTTTTTTTTAATTTAGAGCTTCGAATTTTGGGAAATCATAGAAAAATAATGAAGAATAATTCAAGCTAAGAAAATTTGATTCTAATTTTTTGATCAACTTTTCTCAATTGAATCATTCTGTGTCCCCTTAAATTATTTAGCAGTAGCTTATTTCCAAAATTTACATTAAGTATTGATATGAAACTTCTATCAAGAAATTGCGTAATTCATTCTCATATGTCTGAGATCTTAACAAATCGAATTTAAATAAGTAGCAAAAAAAATTAATTTTTAAAAATGACATAGCTTTTCAGTTATTTTTTTTTCCTCTGATTTTGCAACAGGGTTACACCTCTAAAGCTGAAATTCGATGATATAAACTTAAATTTTACGTGTAAACTTTAGAGAAAGTTCATAAATTTTGTAAATATTACTCGGAGATCTAAATAAAAGTACTTTGAACGTAATTATTAAAAATGATACTTATTTATTAATAACGATTTCGTATAGTTTCTTTCATCCAAAAACTTAACATATTTTTCATCAAAGTATGAAATGGAGCAAAATTCACGTTATTTATTTCAATTGCACATAACCTCATTTAGACGCCGTATCGACATAATTTGTTTTTCGTGTGAAAGGTACATCTTTTCCTCTTTGTAAAGCATATTTCAATTTGAAAAATAAATTAACAAATCATTTTAAAATCTTTGTTTTTTATTGCAAAAAAATAGAATTCAATTATATGCGCGCGCGCATTTATTGCTCCATTTCATACTTGACAACCTAATAAATGTAATTTTAAAAAAATAGAAAAATTCAGAAAAAACTTTTACAAGTTAATAAATTTTCCTAAAAACTTTTGCATTTTAAAATTTTAATTTAGTTATTATAGAATTCCTTATTTTGAAATATTGCTTTTAAAGAAATAAGTCAGATAGAATATATCGAGTTAATTTTTATCGTTTATCATCAAAAAATACCGATTGGCTGAACAGGAAAGAAATACGTCGTCTATTAAAGTTAAGAGTACACAATAATGCACTTGCTCAATTTAAGTAGTAGAATTAACATTTTTTAGTTTTTGATTTCTTTTTTGCAATTTTTATCAAATTAGATTGTTTTCTCTATTATTTAATTAATATATATACTATCAAGTAATTAAACTGCATGTAGAAATGTCTTTCTTTTTCTTTTAATCCACTCACCTGTTAATCATATTCTTGTTATCTTGTCTCTACATCACTGTAAACATATTGCTTTCATAAATCGAAACATGCCTCTCCTCTTTTGCTACCTACAGAATCCTTATAAGTTAAGGGGCGGATTACATTTTAGAATGGCGTAGTATATTTGCTTGTCTAAAGTTTTCAGAGCATTACCATATACATAATAAAGACTTAACATTCTCATTCGTCATAAGATTCCTCCCTCAAGAAAATCTTCTCAAACAAGTAATATAATGGATATTGAATGCTCTTTGCCATTTTTTAAAGAAGAATATTGTCTGTGTAAGTAATCTCTTGCTAAAAGATTCATTCCTTATGAAAATATTAAAATATGTTACTGTTAAATGTGTACATGTGAACATTTTACTCTAAAATATGTATCCTTTTCATTATTTGTAATCCTTTTATTAGTAGTAATGAAATATTATGCGATACTAATAATGTTGTCAGTATAAATAAAATTACTTATTGAGACTTTACATTGATGTTCAGTAACTATAAGTGCAAACTTAAGAAAAGTTTTAAAAAAGGAAATTTATATATTCTACTGCCCATTTTCATCCTTATTTGACAATTCCTTCACAGGAAAATCAATATTGATTATATATTCAACAATGTATGTATAGATTAATAAATATACATCTCCCTTTGAGTGATATTGATACTAGTTTAAAGATTTGCATTAAGTATATTTTACTTATAGGATCGCATACTTATAGTTTTAACACACAGAAATAAAATCAAGAAAACCTATAAACTTTTATTGGCAATCAATTAATTGATAGATTGAACGACTAATTAGGGAAAATAAACAACTGTTGTATTGAGAATTTGTGTGGACCCTGGTAGCAGTATAAAGCTATGAAGTAAATATTGAGATAATGGAGAAATTGCAACTAAAGATGCAGGAATTTCTTAAATATAACTATAATTCACCGACATTTATTAAGTCATAAAAGTTGGTTTTGTTCGCTCGTATATTATTTTTTTAAAAATATTTTTGCTTAATTTCATAGCAGATTTTTCTTTAAGTAATTACACATCACTAGTATCTATTTTATATACTTTATAACATTAATGAAACGGTTAGAGAATTAAAATAAAAGTTAATATCCTTTTTAAAAGGCTCAAAAATTAAAGCTCAAGTATGTAATGGGAAGATTCTGGCTAATATTTACAGGAAGCAATATATAATTAGATTTTTAGAAAAAATTGCCTAAAATAATAGCAGTTGAAGATTTTAACCTATTCCTTATATCGTAAAAATAATTTTCCTAAGAATAGAATTTTTAAGTCAGAACGAATGTTATTTTAAATGTATATTTACTGGTCTAGGACACTAAAACGTTTACTTTTCACAGAAACAGACTAATTTTTTAAATATTCTGTGTATTATATATTTTGTTATACAGAATAAACATACTTTTGTTTGAAGTGTGTGAATTTATAACAAAATGTGCATATTTAACTTAAATTTTTAGAAGGAATTAAATTTATTTTCTTGGGGAATTAGTCTGAGAAAAGCATTGCGTAATGGTATATTTAATTTTTCAATAGTGTTTCGATGTATTTTGTTTATTATCCACGAAAAACCAAAAAAAAAAAGTTATTTAACTAAAAACTAGTTACTCGTTTTACATGCCTTAAGATCCGATTAAAAATGATAAAGATTGTAAAAAAATCCTTATTTTTTATTAATTTTTACATTTATTGTCAGACCTAATGAGCATCAAAATTGTTTACCGATTTACCGGTGAAAGACAGAAAAAGAACAAAGTAAACGAACTTTTTTAATGTCCTTTAAAAATCCATTTATTTTCAAATGTTTTAAAAATTAAAATAAAATCATAATTTATGGATTGTTTATTAAAGTAACATTTTGAAACTACACTATTAGTAACAGATTTCTAATTTTTGACCCATATAAAACTTCAAATTATTTAGCATATTTTTTTTCCTTTGTCCTGTGTCTTAAAGAGTAAAATTTTAATACACAGAGAAAATACATAATTTTCTTGTAATAGTAAATTATTCAAAATAAAATTAACATTAAGACAAACTTCGAGAAAATCTTAATTTTTCACCAATAGTATGTTATTTTCAGTTCACTCCTTTTTATTTTGATAGCTTCTTTAAAGGAACTCTAAAAAACGATAGCAAAAAATTTTAAGAAATGACTAATTGTAATTACTACACATTGAAAAGATAAAGCTGAGTTACTTAAAGTGAAAAATCTTTGTTTGTAATATACTTCATTAAAAAAAATTTAATGCTTCAATTTTAATTCGCATTTAAATACAATAATGAAAAAAAACAATAATGCTTTTCAATTACTTGTAGTAATCTTTAAATGAAACCTGTTTGAATTTTTTTGCAAGTACATATTCAACTTTAACTCAAAAGTATTCCTAAATTTTTTTATGAAATAGAAGATATTGTGTGCAGTAAAATATTTGTCAAGAAATTGAAATAAATAATAAATGTAAATATAAGAGTCACTAAAATCAATATAAAAGTCAGAGAAAATTTTAAAATTTAATATATCTTCATTTTTTTCTGTGATGATTTAATGAAGAAAATTATTTTTCTGTGAGTACAACATTAAGTACCTCTAAAATTAACATATAATTTTATAAGAATTACAATTATTTAATCACATAAGAATCGCTGTTACAAAAATGTTACTCTGTTAATGTTTTATATTTGCTTCAAAAAATACTTTATTTTCTTTTTATGCAAAGTAAAAACAGCAGATTTTAGAATAACGTAGTCGCTAAAAAGATTCTTTATTTGAAAATTAGATATAAATGAAAAAGAAAGTTAATAAACTTATATAACCCCCTATTAATACAGAAATAATGCAACCTAATCTCCGAAATGGTTTTTAAAAATAAATAAACGCTAAATTAAAGATCAGGTCAAAGAGATAAGAGATTAATTATCTCTAAACAAATCATTAAACTCTTCCAATCTTGGTCGGAAAACCCTGAATTTGTCATATAAACATTTATAAAAGAAAAATCCAAATATTTATGAAGTTAATAAGTCATAAAGATGGAAAAGATTTTATAATTTAATTCTCTTTACATCTTATTTTTCCAAGCTTATCGGTCATTTTTAAATCTTTTTTTTTTTTCTGTTTTCAAAATTTGCTGTATAAAATTTCTTACCCTCAGCACTTTAAGCAACCCTTCTAAGTGAAAGCAGACGAGAATAATCAATTGTAATCGTGAAAAAGATACCTTCGCGCAATTTAAACCCCTTTTCGTCGCAAAGATTCATCACCGTCGAGTGCGAGAAAAATCGCAGATAGTGAAAGTGTTACTCCTCAAGCACCGAGTGTTTCGCTTTTTGCTGGAGAAGCTCTATCTCTTTTCTGTATCAAGATTCTCCTTGGAAAGCAAGGAGCTCCTTCGGAATAAAAATCTATATTTACAGCGGTATCAGTCAAGAACACTTAGTAGTTTGCCAAGTTACCCTACCTTTTCTCTTCGAGTTACTTCTCGCTGAAGTTGTGAGGTGGAATCATTGAAATTTTGAGTCATGGAATCGTGTGGAATTTTTTAAGGATGAGTTCCTGTTTCTCTGTTTGTAAATTTTTTTTAGAATTCGTGAAGTCGCCCCCAAGGCTAGAAGTGCGGGTGAGTATCATTAAAATCCCCGCTCGGAATGAGGAAAGTAAATTATTGCTTATTTCGACGGCATTAATACTCTATTATTAAACTATGTATATGTGTGGTTGTACATTTAAAGTTATTTTGAGTTCTAATTTTTAATAAGCAGTATATTCCTCTTAAAAAAGAGTTTTATTTATTAATTCTTCGCTATATTTATTTAAATTTTATCGAGATCGATGAGTATCTTGAAGAAGATTTCTTCGTTTTCTGACTGCTGTCATGAAATCATGCGCGATTTTTCAAAAGGTAAAGTACTTATTCTTGCTGAAAATAACTAATTGAGACTTAAAATTACATGAATTAATATTTTATACACATATATAATGGATATAATATTGAATATTTATTTTTAATACATTTATTGAAACAGAAATGGTTATTTATGATGTTTATTTAGTATAAATATGTTTTTATTTTATTTTCATATTTACCTAAGGATTAAAGACTATTTTTAAACTAGCGTTGTTTTTATTTATATTATAAAAGTCGCCTAACTTTGAGCATGTTGCTGTTCTGAATTTATATCAACTCTTCTTTTCGTTTTCTAACCTTCTCCTTTCAATGGAACTTCTTAAAACTAGTTTTTTCTTAACTAAACTAAAGCAAATGACTTATGACATACAACTACTTCAATTGTTTCAAAACAAGTATTAATTTTAATTAAGTAAAACGTTGATGGAGAATAGAGGTACATGTTAACATTAAGTACATAAGAGTATGTGTGCATGAAAAATATGCATGTATGAGTTATAGATTTCATTTTACCCCAGTGCTTCTCAAACTTTCTGTGCCTGCGACTCAATTTTCAATCATAATATTCATCCCGGCCCCCCCCCCCCCATTCAATAACAATGCATTAATGCATTGCATTCAATAATAATATACTTTTAATAATATATTAATTGTTATTTCAATTGAATTGTATTTATATTTTGTCATGACTTGTACACAGCCCCGTAATATATTTGAATATTAAAAACCATTTAAACACGCATATAATTGTTGCTCGGAGTGTCAATAGATGTGAAAACCAGATTGATGTTGATAATTTTATAATTCAAACATTATGAAACTTCAAGTTTTAATACTAAAAGTTCTAAGTTTTCACTTCTATCGGGGTAGTCTCTATAACTGCCATTTTTTTTTTTTTTTTTTTTTTTTTTT
>BMAV01000289.1:409653-420068 GCA_019973955.1 Trichonephila inaurata madagascariensis
AAAAGATTACGCAAAGGGGCACCCGGGGTTGAACCGGGGACCTCTCGATCTGCAGTCGAATGCTCTACCACTGAGCTATACTACTGAGCTTTGTTCATTTAATTTTTTTTTATCCATTTTATCATTTTTCCTCTGCTCTTGATATTTTGAAATTTTAATATCTTACGTTACATATCTATCTAATCTATCTAATATGAAGGTAACAAATATGTGTTAGGTGCATTATTGAGGTATCTCTGAGACAATATTTTAGTTGATGACGTATCTACTCTGCCTGGGCTGATCCTTTTCACTAATTTTATGCTATGTTTCGCCTTAAGTACTCAATGTAATATAAATAAATAAAATAAAATGGCAACCAGTCTAAATTGATTTTAGAAATGTCTTAACTAATTGCACTTGTATTTTTTTTCTGTGGCATAAATGTTAATTTTTATGCGACTAAAGAGAACGACAGTGTATTTAATGGATGTAAAAGATATTCGAAAGGGCCAAAGGTAGAGAACTTCTGACTCATGATATAGAGCATCGTTTTATGAATAAATTCAAATTTTACATATGAAAAAAAATCTTCACATTTTCATTTTTAACTCACCGAAATATTATTAGAACTTAATTTCCAACAATAATGTAAAGACTTAAGTTCAAGGTTCAAATTCATGTATCCATTTTTATGAGGTCTACGGGAATAATTCCTACTCATGCAACTGTTTTTATGTCATTTCTCTGACGGTATTAGTTTTTATTAATATATTAATTTGTTAAGTTACTCGGCCATCTACGGCTATTCAAAACTACAGAATTTTAAATTTATTATAATTATAATAGGATTTCCAATATAATAATGCACACACACATAATTTTAAATAGATTGAATTATAGAGAGAAGTTTAGAAAAAAGGGTATAGTTATAGATCATTGCTTCTCAAACTTTCTGTATCTGCTACCCAATTTTCAATCATAATTTTCATCCCGCCCCCCCCCCATACAATACAATGCATTGCATTCAGTAATAATATACTTTGACGTAAAGCTACAATATGACTTTAATTATACACCATACAAGTTATCAAGATAAGTATTAAATTAATTTTATGATATGCCCATTGAGTCACTGGTAATTATTAAACTTGTTCTTAACTTAGTACTGTTAAATTAATGATGAAATACATTGTGTGCAGTACTGTTACATTTATAAGTGTATTATATCAGTGTAAAAGTGTATTTTATTTTTTATTAAGTCAGAATGTATTTTGTTTTGCTTCCTTTCAGTAAATTAATATTTATTTTTAAATAATTTCTTGCTTTCGATATACTCGCGCCCCCCTTGTAGGGTTATCACGCCCTCCTAACGGGGCGCGCCCCACAGTTTGAGAAGCGCTGTTTTACCCCCATTAGATTTCTTTTATACAATTGATGTTACTGTTCTTCTTAATGTCAGAATATCGTTAAATTAAAAAAATAATTTGATTCTATATGTTAACATTTATTGATAGGAAAAATTCATTTTAATGACCTTTTTTTAGCTCGTTTGGGCAGTCTGTTTAATCCATATCAGTTTTCGAAATCAATTATATTTAAATTTTTTTTAAATAAGCACTTTATTTTAAAAATTAATCTTATCTATTAGCTTAAATAATATTACGAAAAAATTTAAGAACTTTTAGTATATAAATTGAAAGATTTATGTTATTAATTTGTTGTATTTTCTATTTTATGTATTGCATATAATATAGTTGCAAAATACTTTAAAAAAAATAAAATTAAAATATTAAATTAAACTAAGAAAATAAGAAAAAAATGTAAAATGATAAAAGTAAAGTTCAAAATATTAATTATAAGTTTTATGTGAGTTGTTTTACCAAAGTCATACTCTTAATTGTATATTTCATAAGAAAATTATTTTACGACTTAAATACAAATATATATGCTAACTCTCCATAAGAACTGCAAAATATTCTGGTATATTAATTAATCTTCTATTTATAAATATAATGCATGTGAGATGCATCAAATTTTGTATTTGTAGTAATATTTAGTATATTTCGTAGTGAATGAAACATGCCATTCGAAAAAAAATTGGGGAATATTTATCTCCCTTGTAAACACTTTTTATCCAAATAAAACGTTTTTTCGAGTGATATAATAGGTGTTACACTTGTATGTACTTGTCAGGTTTATCACAAAATAGTTTCCTAACAAAAAAAATGTATATAAATAATTCAATGCTCTCTGAAAAACCATGACCTCTATTTAAGCCCAACATATTGCTGTTTACAAGCTTTATAATTTTCAGTATCATGTTAGAGGCTGACAGTAAGTGCCTTCATTCATAGCTCGTGTCCCCAGGAGCTCAAACTCTAAGTGAATTATAGATGTCGCACGCTTTACACCTCGTAATGAGTAGATTGTCGACAGATCGTCTGTTATGAAGGGTTAGGAGAATGCTTGAGTGTTATTTTCGAAAGCACAAGAGATAAAAAGTACATAATTTTTTAAAGGATAAAATGACATGAAATAACACGTGTGTGTTATTCATAAAAGTTTCAATTATATGAAATTGTAGATGAGAAACATTATTTAGACAGAAATTCGGTAGTTTTAGTTGAGTTTTCTCAGAACTGAATTCTAACCGGACAAGCAGGGAAAGAAACTTATCTTAGGAGTTCTTTTTAACAATAAATTAAAAAGAAAAAAATGTACTGCCTGCTTAATTTGAAATTGATTAAGTTTGCCTATTTATAAAATCAAAATAAATTTTTCAATATTAAAATTTTGAGGGAAAAAAGTGCATGAATAAATAATACTAAATTACTTAACTCGAATAGATGTGACAATTGTTAAGAAGTCTCAGGGGTGTTAAATTTCTCTAGAGAACTGAAAATATAAACAATTTTCAAACAGGTATAATTATTTTAAATTTAAACTAAATAATTCGAATATTTTACACATTATTTATAAAGGAATGGGGCTTCAGAAAAGTATAAAATTTTTAAAATATAATCATAATTTTAAAAATTATAAGCATATGAAACTAACAAACTTTTCTATAAGAAATATTTATTAAGTTTTACGTTGCGCATGCTATTTTCTAAAATAGTAGCTTTAATTACTAGCTATATAAGTTGAGATTTATGAATTTAAATGTATCCTTATTACACTGTAGTAATATTATATTAGTAGAATAATAAATTATATTTTGTAAAAAATAAAAAAAATCACATTTTCAAATTTTTTAAAAAAAATTTCAATATTTTTCAAATATTTTGAAATACAAAAGATGTATTATTCTTAAATGATGTAAAGTTTAAAGAGTATGATACATTTTATAATTCTATAAAGTTTTATACATTAGAGGCTCTATTTTAGATAATAGCGAGCGCAACGCAAAAATTACTTAATATTTATTACAGAATTTTCCTATACTTATAATTTTTAAAACTATGATTATATTTCAGACATTTTGTACTTTTTTGAAGCCATAATCTAAAGTAAATAATGTGTAAAAGATTCGAATTATTTAATTTAAATTTAAAAGAATTATACCTGTTTGAAAATTGCTTAAATTTTCACCCCGCGAGAAAAAATTAACACCCCTGAGACCACTTAAATTATATATTTAAAAAATTAGTTCGCATCTGATATTTCCTTATTGTTTCTACAAAATGAATTGCTCAATATAGCGAGCTGTTCAGTGCACCTGCTTTTGGATACAGTTTGCGTAAAAGAAAATTTGTTTCTTCTCCAAATAAAAGTGTATTGATTAACTGTAAATCAAACATCACTGTCCGAAATTTCCCAGAACAGCATGTATTAATTTACTTTTGTCCTTAAATTTCTTCTACGGCCGTGAATTACAGATGCTGCAAAAAGAGCGTCTGAACTAGCAAAAAACAGTCTACGCATAGAAGAATTGTGTGTGTATGCGGTTTGGACTAAATTTATTACATTTTATGTGTTTGGCTTTCCCCACACAACAGTCACCGCAATAGTTTCTGTTTTTAGACGCCGTGTTTTTTGAATTGCTTACCTCTGATCATAGGAGTGAAATACTTTTTTCTTTTTATACGATCATTTCACAGAAATGGGGTATTAGATCATTTTTGTTTTCTGTTGCAGGAAATAATTTTTGAAAACTTGTTAGAAATTAATTTTGCATTTTGATTTATCAAAAAGTTATTGATATATGTTTTTGAGATATGGACAGTAGAAAATTATTAGTATATGAGTAGTAAAAAACAATAAAAAATAAGTTATTGTTGCAAAAAAACTTGAATGTAGCACATATAATCAGATTTAAAAAGGATTTTAAAATAAAACATCATTTTATATACATTTGTATCAACTACGACGTTTTTTCAGAGAGCGAATGAGATTTGCAGCTTAAGAATATTGCTTAATCATTAAAAATTTACTTCAATCTTTAAAACTGGATAATTTTTGCTATAAGGTTGTAAACATTAAAATGTTTCAATTATTAGTGAAAAAATACATTTTAAATCGCTCATTATAACTTTTTCATTTATATCAGATTCATTCTTTATATTGATTTAGAACTATGATTAACTGTATATATACAGTGTTATTTGTTTATAAATCAATCTAGTATAATACATTTTAAAATTTATCTCTATAATTTATCCACCCTGTGTAGTAATGCTGCATAAGTTATACCTTAAAAGAAGTATACTTCGCACAAACTTACTTATGATTGTATAATTTTAAATAAAATCTTAATTATTTATGGAATTTTGAAAAAGAAAACTTCTGTTTTTAAGATATTTTTGCCACTGTTCAGAAGAAAATATCTTTAAATCAGAATTAATTATGAAAAAAATTATAATTTAATTATAATCTAAATTATCAAACCAAAAATGTTTCCAGTATCAACTTGATTACATATTATAAACATTATTTTCGAAATATGTAATAATTATTCCTAAAAATTTTTTTAAAAAAGGATTGTGTTAAAACCAACTTGAATCGTCTTATTACAATACTTTCAACTAGTAACAAATATCTGCTTTCTAAAAAAATATTTTTTGACATTTGTATATATAATTATATTTTTTCCCCTCATATACAAACAAATCGAAGCAATTCTCCTGTCAAAAATATGGAGATGTTCTGTGTACGAGCTCCTTTAATTTGATCTAGAACCAACACTAATCGATAACTTAAAAAATTTAGTATAGTACTGAACTTCAGGGTTTATGATAGTGTATACAAATCTATTTTTGACTCTAGCTTTAAAATAAAAGAAAAAGAAAACATTAACTTCTTTTTTAGACGCAAGAGTACTCAACTAGTGTGATAATGTCTATATTTACTAGTGGATAATTTATATATTAGAGGATAATGTAATGTATATAATGTTTTTCTTTCAGTAAATATATATATTAGCTGGCACAGATAGTGTATATATTTACTGATAGAAAAAAATTCTTCTAAGATCCGATCAATACATTTATTATCTTTTAATATAATTGTTACATGCTTGCAGTTTAGCATTTCATAGTTGCAAATAAGTAATCGTTTCTCATATAAAATCCTAATTTTCGACTGTTTTACTTTTTAATTACTATGCTTGCTCCTTATTCATGAATTCTCGTGTACACTTTTCCCAAATATGTTTTAGTCTGCTTAAAAAACTTATGCATAGCCGTCTTTATTAAAAAATAAGGTATGCAAATTATTGAATTATAGTTTATTTCAATTGAGCATTCATGAAATCGTATTAATTTTTTTAACTGCCATAAATACCTAAATGACTAACACATTTAAATGTTTTTTGAAATAATAAATGAATTGAAATAACGCATTTGACAAAGAATCTAGCTCTTGTTTACTTTTACTTCTGAAATTTAATAACCGAATTAATTACGTTTTACACAAGCCTACTGATTGTGCAGAAATAAAAAAAAAGCTGAATTAGTTCTAGTAAATGTAATTTTTTTAATATTGAAAAAAAGGAAAGGTTTATTCCAAGAGAACGAAATGCAGTTTAAATCTCAAAAGCTTTGAAGTTACCATATATACAAACGTAATTCTAATTTCAATATTACATACATTAATTTTAAGAATTTATGAAATTTGAACACTAGGACATTTTAGAACTAAAGCTAACTTATTTTTAATCAATAATTATTAATCAAACATTTCTTTTCTTTGATAATAATTCATCGTTGGAAAAAGTACCTCTTAAATCTTTTTTCAAGTTTGAATTTGTTACTTTTTTTTATTTTCTTTATAACAATGATATGAATTTATATCAACGTTTTATTTGACTATTGACAAATCTTTCTTTAAAAAAATGATTAAAAATACTGAGATGTATTTGTCAGATGAACTTCACGGAAGCCGCATAGTAAAATGATAAACTGATACGCTTTGAGTGGGGTGTATTGAGAAAACAATGAAACACCATGAGCGACAAGGTCGCAAAGTATCAGATATTTTGAAGAGTTGGCAGCATTTTTATCAATAATACACTCCCTCGACCATCTGGTCTGGCAGGGCAGTTTTTTTTTTTTCGGAGTTTTAAGTCTATGATTAAAAATAGGTTATCTGTTTCAAAACAGAAGCCATTAAAAAATCTCAGTTTTTGTTATTGCTGCGGGAGTTTCAGGTAATTTTTTCGTGCTCTGAAAGAGACGAAAACCTAATTGGAGTATTCTTGATATGAAAAAAGGTGAGAATTTTGCAATTTACATTTGTTTTCATTTGAAATATTATGAGTGTTAAAAATAGTAAATAACTCTTTGAGATCTTTTTTCTTGAAATGACAGTTCACGGAAGTTCGAGCGCCCGTATTTAAGATATCATGCAGAGATAATAAATAACATGAGTTATACAAAATTAAAATTTAGTATCTTTTAAATAAAAAAATCGAATATAAAATTGTGTTTTAATTTTTCCTTTTTTTTTAGGTAAATAGGCTATAATTTCAGCAAATAGAAATTTCTTCTGCTTTATTGTGTGCAGGATTTACAAAAAATTTATGGTTCAAATAATTATATACAATACATTTATTTCTTTAGTGATTCTACAAAGAAAAGAAAACTTACATTACTGTAATTTATTAGAATTAGATTGTACTACTTTATCATGAAGAAGCATAAAATATTAGGGAGGAAGTATTTAAGTTTTAAAATTTTGATCTTTTCTACTTCAATTTATTTAACAAAAAAGAGGAAGAAAGAAGACGTAGAAATGAAGAAATAATATATATTCCTTTATATCATTGAGAAGAAAGTCTTACATAAAGACCATTCACTTTTGAAGTGTATTCAGTTTTTCAAAAATAAATGTATTATGATTAAAGAAATGAAAATTTTCAGCTTGAATGTTTAGATAAACTACCCAATGTAATGCCTGAACCTATTTAAAATCTCCACTGAAATCTCTTATTAATTGCTCTTTCAGAAGAACCATATATAGATTTTAGCAAGATATTGAAGTGCAATTTACCTTCATTATTAAACATTTAATTTAGAAAATAATTATTGATTCAATATTCATTGATACATATTGAGTATTTGTTTCTTTGTTGAATTTCAACATATGATGCATGTTGAATAATTCTTTATTTGTTGAATTTCAGCACATACTTTCTAATTAAAATCTTATTTTGGTTTCATTTTTTATACGAATAACTTTGTCGAATTTTGTCATTTTGCATTGAAGTACTCAAGTTATTTTCGAAGTCTGACAAAAATTCTCGAAATAATTCAATCTCGAAATCTACAATTGAAAAAAATCAATTTTTTTAAATTTTTCTTTAGTTACGAATCAAATAATCTTTTAAAATTAAAACGCAGGGAAAGGCTCATAGATAATTGTTATAATGTAAGATGGGAATTAGTTCTCAATTAAGGTATCCGACTACGTTCGGAACCGTGATTTTGCAAAAGCGTATAAATGGATAATATTTATGATGTTTAGTGTCACTTAGATTAGAAAATGTATATAAAATTGTTTTAAGAGAATAGTATTACAATAAAAAATTATTTTGTACAATATTTTGACAAAAAATGAACATAGAATGACCCATTTTCAAAATATTCTCCTTTTGTGAAAAATGCTTCTATTATAATAATATTTTGCCTGTATATAGCTCAGACCTCTGTACAAAGGCTCAACAAGAATTTTTGAAATATATAACTTAGAAGTGGGTTTATCCATGTTTTACGACAACAGAGGGAGAAATTTTAAGAAGAAAACGCCGATAATTATATTTCAATTGGTTGTAACTCTGAATATAATGTGAATTTTTCAAAAATCATAATTGAGCCTATGTGCAGAGGTCTGAGCTATATACAGGCAAAATATTATTTTAACAAAAGCATTTTTAACAAAAAGAGAACATTTTGAAAAAAGGTTATTCTAAGTTAATTTTTTGCCGAAATATTGTATTTAAATAATTTTTTTGTCAAAATGTGTCCTTAAAACAATTTTATGCATGTATTCTAATCTAAGTGACACTAAATATCACGAAAATTATCCATTTATGCGCTTTTTTAAAATCACGGTTCCGAACGTAGTCGGATACTTAAAGAAAATTAAAAATGTAAATAGACCCTAATTCTTAACTGAATCGAACCAGCCACCAGTTTTAAAATGGCCTTGAATATGTGTGAAACCATAAATAGCATATCGTATATTACCTAGACATTCCGAACATCCTTATGAATGAATATTCGCAAATGAAATTTACTCGCGTACTCTTGAACTAAAATAAATTACAGAAAAAAAATCATTTAGAGTTGCCAAGTTCCCGCTTTACGATCACGTTTTCTTTCTTTTGTTTCATAGGGCTGTCACTTTTCTTTCTTTCTTTCTTTTCTGTTTTGAATCTTTTCATCTCAGACTAATCTGCCAAACTCAGGGACAGAACAGCTGTAACATCGGAATACAAATTACGCAAAGAAAAGTCCCGACGTAGGGGAATATTTGTATTGCTTTCCGAAGGTCAAAAACTCATTAAACCTCGACAGGAACTGGTCACGTTTTATTAGTGCTCTCAAGGAATTAAATTAGAAACTTCCAGTTTTACAAAATGCTTCCATTTTCCCTAAATTATTTGTATTTGAATGCCTCATAACTAATAGCTCTTGCTGATGAATTTTATAAAGTTTTCCATTTGCGTTACCAGGGTTAGTATACTTTTGTGTTGATTTTTTATTTGATTAGAAATATTTGAATCTTACATGGGTCAAGCAATAAGAGTTTTTATTTCATTATTTTATTCTTTACTGTCATTAAGATATATAAATAAGATAATTTCGTGTATAGTATGAATCACAAACGTCACTTCTTAAAAAAAATTAACTACTGTCAGTAGACTAGAGAAAAAAGGTACTCTACCGTCAGAAATTTAAAAAAAAATTATTAATATAATTTTTCAAAATATTTGACTTCAAGTGAATTGAAATCGGTTTACTTACCATCATGCATCTATAAGCTTTTCCCGTATTTCATCGTACTAAATCAATTATGATAATTCAATCAGTGACCAATCATAATTGATTCATCATAATAAACTATAACCATAAACTAACATTTTTTATGTTATACTATTTATTCTATAACCAACCAGCCGTGCGTGCGTGAAGACAAAAAAAGCAATTCCCCTTCTATTTCTACCACATGAAATTTTATTTAAAAGCTTATTTTCTTATCATTTATGAAAAATTTCTGATTTTGCATTGTTGACATCGGTTGCTACAAACAAATTACTTTTTTTAAAATTAAAAATTTAACATCATTTCACTTTTATTAAACTTTGAGAATCATATGCATTTGAAATATTTCTTATCTGATGTCATATTTATTTATTTAAGAACCTCTATGTATCTTATAATAAATATCTTTAAATGTATCTTTGTGAATTATATCATCTACACAAGCAACTATTGTCTTATACGAAGGCAATGAAATCCTGTTGTCACTTGAGTAAATTTCAGATCAATAAATGAGAGTAGCACTAAAAGGTCTTAAAAGTCTATTTGTGAGTAATGATAACATTATCTAAAATAGTCAGTTAGATTTTAATTTTTATCTTGATTCTTTTGTTTAAGGAGGAAAATTGTACTCGATAAGTTTAAAGTAACGCTCAGGAGAAGTTCTTAATCTCCATATCAAACAATGACAAAGAAAATGTTTCCTAAAATATCTCAGGAGAAAGAGATGTTCTGTTGAGCATATATATTTCGTTAGTTACTCAAGTAAGGGAATTTAAGCACAAAACATTATTCTTTTTTCACAATATAAAAATTATAGACTTAATTTAACATTTCAAATTCAACTTTCTTTTAAAGTCATGTAAATCGAAATGCCTTAGTTTTATATAATATGAGCCCTTAAGGTATCCGACTACGTTCGGAACCATGATTTTAAAAAAGCGCATAAATGTA
>BMAV01000289.1:434123-562526 GCA_019973955.1 Trichonephila inaurata madagascariensis
ATTTCATGAGCACTTTTGATGTAGTTGAAGCGCAAACTATTATCTAATTAGTTCCGGTTGTTATTTAGCATGGATTATAAATTAGTTAACCCAGCAAAAAATTTTCCACATCCTCCGGAAAAAAAAATGTTATATTTTCAATTAATTCTTATTCCAAAAGATTCCTCGAATCTTTCTTTAAGAAGTTGTTTTATTTCTCCATATATAAAACAATTTACATTTTTACATGTAATAGATATATTTATATTTATACATGTCACTTATACAATTTACAATTATAAATGTCATTAATATCTAGAGCGTGCGTTATTCATGGTTTCTTAAATATTTTTTTCTATTCCAAAAGATCTGCTTAAGGTATTTGCGAATAGCAAACAAATCTCATGCAGTTTTAATTAAAAATAATATTATTTTCAATATTATTATAAATAATAGTAGTAGGTAGTTTTAGTATTTCACATAACTCACAATACGTTGGAAAAAGCCTACTAAATCAGGAGGAGTATATCAACTGACGCACATCAGCCTAGCTGATGTTTTCAATTAGAATTTATTTATTGAGGATGAAACTAAGAATATAAACACTCTAGAAAATCAGAGAAGGGTTGGTTTTCTAGATGTCTTATTTTTATGGTGAAAATTTGACAATTTTGGATTGCGTGTATTAATTTTGGAATATTAATCATCGGAAATATTTAATCTGCTTGGTCCTTGATAAGGCCAAAGAAGTAAAGCATTGCTTCTCAAACTTTCAATATTCGCGACCCAATATTTAATCATCTTTTTCATCGCCCCCCTCCATACAATAACAATGTATTGAATTTAATAATACTATACTTTGACACTAAATATACAATACGAATTTAATCTCTTATGTGCCACCGACGTATGTAAACGTCTCGCTCAGCCAAAGCATTAATTTTCTGGACGTATATATACGTCTTTCCGAAGTACGATCTTTTCTGTGCACTGCTATCCATACAATTATTCCGAAGGCTTTGGAATGCAATAAAAGGACCTTGACAGTGTTTGCGAAGGATTTACTTATTTCAGGGGATTTGCTTATTTATTCCTTTTCTATCCTCCCCCCTCCCAAAAAACATCAAATTACGTGTAACTACGTGGTAAACGGTGGAATTGGGGAGCGAATCGCGTAACTTTTAATCGGCAGTAAAGGAATTAATTATAATCCGTGCAAAATTATCAGGATAAGTGGTAATACAAGCCCGTGGGGTCACTGGTAATTATCCACTTGTTCTTAACTTAGTATTGTTAAGTTAATAATAAAATACATTGTACAGTACTGATACATTTATAAGTGTATTATATCCGTGTAAATGTGTATTTTACATTTTATTATATCAGAAAGCATTTTGTTTGTTTACTTTCAGTAAATTAATAATTTTTTTGAATAATCTTTTGTTTTCGACTTTTCAATAGGCTGGCGCCCCCTCGAACAGTTATCACGCCCCCCAAGAGGGGCGCGCCCCACAGTATGAGAAGCGCTGAAGTAAAGTGAACAAAAAATAGCTTTCATTCAATCTTTCTCTGTGGCCGCGGTAGCCGAGTGATATAGATATCGAATCATGGCTTGCCTTGTCACGAGTTCGAGCCCAGTACCACCAAAGACCCGCCGTGTAGGGCAGCGATGCACGTTGAATCTGTCGAGAGCTGAAACGTCCTCCCGTTGGTGTGGTGTGGTAGTTAGGAGAGGGGGCTACCAGCTCAGGTGTCGTCCACGTCACTTGACCATGGTTCAAAATGACGTGGTCCGTCGCCAAAAGCCCTCGCGTAGCTGAACGGTGCGACGTTAATATTTTAAAATTCAATCAATCAATCAATCTTTCTCTAAGAAAATATAGTAAAATATTAGTGAGGTCTTTCTTTTCTTTTTTTTTTATTTCGCTTAAAACAAGTTTTAAAAGCAATATACTTGAAGAAAAGAACAAAATATTCAATCCCAAAATGAAACGACATTTTAGTTAACTTTATAACAAAAAGAACCCACTTTTGTTTACTGATTTGAACCTAAGGCATGAGCTAACACACCTGATTGGCATAAATAAGAAAAGGGAAAGACGTAAGATGAATCCAGTGTAATAAATATATTAAAATTCAATATCATTACTATGCTTGAGAGTATGAGAAGAGAGCATTGATTCATTTATAGTTTATTAACGTCACAGGCTATAAGCACAAGAGAGAAACCTTCTGCATAAATATCAATGCCCCTAATTACCAATTTACCAACTAATAGGGTACATTAAAAAGGACGAAAACATAATTTTATAACTGGTCATCTATCCGTTTCTTACACACAAGTATTTCTTAGAATATATTCTTGAGAAACAGAAATTATTTATGAGCAACCTCATACCCTATTTTAAAAACCATTTTAAAATAATTATATATTTTTCTTTTGTGTAAAAAAAATGGGTGGAGGAGACATGATTGTGTATTTCATATGTTTTATTCATGATTTGGCTAGTTCAAAGATATTTCCATAAAGTGACTGAAACAATATTTGTGGGGTTTTTCATCATCATTTACACTAAAAAAAAAGGAAAAACAGTTAATCAATGTTTTTTTTTTCTTCTTTTCATACTGGAATTCTCTCATACTCTTCCACTTGCAGAACAGATATTAATATTTTTCCTTAGTTTTGGAGTTAAAATTTTTTTTCAAAAACCTTGATAGAAAATTCAGAAGTTACAGTTTGTGATCCATAAATATTTACATTAGAATTGAAATATGCTAGTTAATTTGTATAATAAAATATTATTATGAAATCAAGTACCTTCAATATATTTCAGCAATTATAACTTTTTTATTATATTTACTCTGCAAAAATTTGAAATGGTTGCATGATTACTATTAACAGAATTCTCCTTGATTTTCTGCTTCTGGTTCCTTTATGTTAATGAGATTCACGTAACGCTAATTAAGATTGCAAATTTTAAGCCAAAATGAGAAAAAAGTCAGTTACTGTAAGCACTAAAATATTTTCAAATATTTGGTTCTTTTTATTAGTAGGCATCCTTCCTTAAAATATTAAAAGTATATTCATAATATATGATAAAAATTTCCTATAAAACAAATTTGATCTGCCGACCTATAAAATGGCTAAAGATTGGCTTCAAGAAATAACAATGTCTTATTCCTTAATATGAAGCTTTAGAAAATTTTGTGCTGTTGACTGTTGATGAAATCAATTGAGTTTCTAAATGCAAAACAAAAAGAATTCGATTTTAACTCTCTCATTTTTAGAAAAAAAATCAAATATTTTTCAATTCCTACTATTAGTTCACAATCTCCCTATTTATACCTTGTTCAAATTTCCAATCGTTAATAAAGTACATTTTAAAGATCTCAGTTGAGCTGAAATTTTATATACACGATTGTTTTGGATGACAATACGGTAATTTAATCATAATTAATAAAAATTAATTGATTAAAACTAATTTTTGAAAGAATTACAAATGCAGCCACGTTGGCCTCATTTTTGGTGACTTGTGTCAAAAATCTAAAAGGTTTTTTTCTCACATTTTAAAGCGCTCATTTGAGCTGAAATTTTCTATACACTATTGTTTTGGGTGACAATACGATAATTTAATTATAATTAATTAAAATTAATTGACTGAAACTAATAATTTAAATAATTACAGATACAGAGCCACGTTGGCTTCATTCTTAGTGACTTGGGTCAAAACTTTCACACGTTTTAAAGCATTCAGTTGAACTGAAATTTTATATGCACGATTGTTTTGGATGATAATACGATACTTTAATGATAATTAATAAACATTAATTGCCACTTAATATTGTGATTCTGTCATATATGTATATTAATTGTAATTATTTAATAAAAAGTAACTAAAATAAAATTTTTCTTTGTTGACCTAAGTAGGAATTGACACATTCTTAATCTTGTGCATTGTTTGTGCCAGTCTTACTTTCTGCGCCATTTTTTGTTTGCTTAGAAAATGAGAAGGAAGACAAATTCGTATATGGGGCTGAATCAGCCTATGTTTCAAGCTATAGAAGAAAAACTTGCTGCATAATGAACTTATGCATTCAGATATCGGAAAGAGTGAATGCAAATTTTTAAAAGTGTTCAGATACTTGGATGATTTTGAATAATTTTGAAAAATTTATGTGACTATCTTGTTCTTTTGGATTACAAGTTCCCAATATGTTAAAAGATTAAAATTGCTTGCACATGACTAATGGAAAATGTGAAAAAGAAGTCTTTTCTAAACTATGTTTTATTTTTCAAGGTTAACAAATCCGTACATAATCCGAACTCCTTACTTTAACTTTTAAAAAGCTCCAAACATTCTCGACCTATACACAAAAATATGCGGTACTAAAAGGTAAATCCTTACAGATTTTTTGTTGAGATAAAAAATGAAGCTTAATGTAGAAATAAATATGAATTATCAATCTGTGTATGAAGGTATAAATACAATTTTGGCAGTTAGTTATTTGTTACATAAAAAAAAAGAAATGCATGGTTAGCATGGAAACGCACATGAGCTTATCTAAAATTATAACTTCAATTTTAGGAACACACTCACAGCAAAAAAACATAGAAACGCACTTTAAGAACCACAAGTGAAGAACAACTCTGTTATTAAATTCTAAGGTTTTTTTCCCCAAAAGAATAGCTTTCTTTTACTTGTGTTCATTTACCTTGACAAAAAAAAAAAAAAAAAATGCAATTTATTAAAGAGATGAGGCTACAGAACTTTCACCTCCGGAACACAAAAAACGACCTTGGGATTTTTTAATTATTTATTCATTTTTATTTTTTAAACAAGTGTTGTCACAGATTTCCTTCTTTTACCGAGTAGGAAGTTTGTGAAATTTCCCAATAGATGCTTGTGAAATGGTTATTTTATGACCGTTTCACAAGCATTGCTGTAATTGTACCTTCTTTACATACATAGGATTCTTAAAACATTTGTTTTCCTTTTACTCGTACGTAATTTATTTAAATTTTATAATGAATTTATAATAAAATAAAAAGTTTGACAAATTCAAACACAGAGTTAAATAGGATTTGTATTTGTATTTTATGTATAGTGCAAATATGTAAATTTCGCTTTAAAAAAATGAGTTTTACTTTATAAACTGCAATAAAAATTAAATATATATATTAGTATAAAATATGGTTTTCTATTCCAATTCTCTTGAGAAGGGCTTTTCTTTAACACACATTTTGCTCCTGAATCCTCCAAGATTTTGCGCTGTCCGTAATTCTTGGTAATTAACAACTTAACGAGAGTATGAAATTAACTGCAACCTTAATTCTCACAAATAAAAATTCTACATCGTTAAATGTATGAAGTGAGCAGTAGCAATATTTCATCGTTAAATGGATTCCACCAATTAGGATGAAAAGAATGAATCTTTCTGTAACGTTTCCCGCCACATAACTGTGAATTGGCTTCTTTTGTGGATATGATCACCACGTGCAATGAACACCTGCACCCTTAAAATATTGCACGGTCTTGTCTTGGACATCACCCCGACAACCTTTGACACCACGAGGAACCCCCTACTTCGCCCGTTAACCGAATGTAACTCGAGGATAGAGGTGCTACCATTTAAAAAGATCCTAGAGATGGCAGAGAAAGAGATGGTTGAAAACTTTTGTAGAGACGAGACGTGACCTCCTCCCTCACAAACAACTGAATTCGGACTGTAAGGACCTAAACAATATTTTTGATAACTTCAATGTATATGTTACCATTAAAGCGTTAAATCCGTTATTTTATAGAATAACTAGGTATTTCATGAAATAACTAGATCAGTCAGTTAAAGTATATAAAATTATTGAATTCTACGATTTAACTAGGTATTCTATACAATAACGAGTACTAGATCGTTTAAGTATGAAATGCGACACTCGAAAGTTCTTTGAACCGAATCTAGTTGCTTCGGGAAGAATTTTTCCTATTAGGCGGAATATACGTACACTAGCTAGAAAAAGTCTGAGTTTCACCCTTAACAACTCATAGAGCAAAGGTAAAATGTAATAGAAATATAATTTTTTTTCGAACAAAATTTTATGAATTTGTTTACTATTATTTAAATGTTGAGCATGCAATAATTAATTAGTTTTGAATTAAAACTACGTAAGATAGCGGGTTTTTTTGTAGCAAAGCATGTAAATAGTAGGCATAAAAAGTCTGCGTTCACCATTTGAATATTCATGATTCCTGGAATTTTTATCAACAGGCGTTACAGGTTAACAGAGTTTTTGCATTCAGTTATCAAGTTAAATAGATTAAGAAAGTTGTTACGCAATAACTTTTATATTTTTGTGAGGTACGAAGCAATTCAATGACATGGAAAATAAAAAGAAGGAAATTAGTATCAGTGAGCTTAAAATCATTATGAAAAATGTGGAAAGATGGAAAAAGTCGTCGGAATATAACCATATCCGTTGGATGGTAGTATTCATCTATCTAACGTGTTATTAATAACTTTAAAACTGCAAGAATTTACACATCGAAACCTCGTTCAGATCCTCCATCTAAACTCACAATCAGAGAAAAACGAAGTATGCTATGCGTGGTGAAAAAAAGTCCGCATTTGACTGGAACTCAAATAGCAACAGACATTCATGAGAAGTTTAATAAAAATATTTGTGCGGATACTGCAAGAAAAATCTTGAAAAAGGCCGGATACTGTAGTCGAGTAGCTCTTAGAAAGCCTTATATTTCAAAGATCAACGAATAACTTTTGCAAAAGAGCATATACATATACTTTCGGAGTTCTGGAGGACTGTGATATTCTCCAATGAAGCAAATTTTACATCTTTGCATAAAAGGTTATAAATTGGTATGCAGATAACCTTATACAGCTCTTCAAAAAGAGCACTTAGTACTAACGGTGAAGCACGGCGGCGGTGGAGTTATGGTGTGGGGGTGCATGGCGAGCAATGGTGTTGGCAAGTTGGAGTATATCGAATCAATATGATCTAATATGATTACCTTGATATCCTAAAAAAAAATTTTAAGGAAAGTGCCACCAAACTCGGCCTTAGGTTGTCATTTCTCTTCCAACCCGACACGCGATCCTAAGCAAACCTCTGAGATTGTGAAGCTTTGGCTATTGCATAATGTCTCAAATCAACTGCACATGCCCCCACAGTCACCTGATCTGAGTCCTGTAAAGCACCTATGAGATTTGCTGGAGCATAAGATTCGTCAACACAATATATCTAGCAAGGATATGCTGAAGAGTGTTCTTAAGGACGAATGGTAGAAGATAAGCGCTGAAGAAACTAAACTTGTTAATTCAATGCCGAAACGACTTCAGGAGGTTCTCGAAAGGGGTTATCCAACCAGCTATTAAATAGCTCATTATCCTTTTTAAATATTTTTTATAGCTTCTACTAAAACAGTGAACGCAGACTTTTTCTACTTGATTTTTGTAGGTATCGCTACAAATCTGTCTTTATTTTAATATCTATGAAGGCAAACCAAATTTACTTTTGTTATTCTGAATACTTAAAATGTACTAAATAAAATCTAATTAAAATTTGATTTTTAAATTCGAGTTTTTAAACTTTTTTTTCATTGCTCATGTAAGCAATAGTACGTGAACGCAGACTTTTTCTACCTAGTGTATATATAAAACAACTGTACTCTAGATATCAGTTCAGTATATGTCAGCGAGAATTAATTTCCATTGAAGAAGTTCCAAATATTGACACAACGCTTCGATCTGATGCAACAGATCAAAGTTGCGCTACTGGACAAGGATTTAAAAAAATGCTCGCATAAAAAAAAATGTGTAATACTAAACAGTGTGCTTGTTTAAAAATAAGCAGTTCAATCCAAAGTGTCATCACAACAATCCTTGCTCAAACAAATAATGAAAAGTAAAATAAAGGTATCTCGTAAAATTTTAATTAATATTCTCTTACATTTTTGTTTGAAAAAGTTTACACAATGTTTTTACGAAGAAACAGTTTTTCTTCCTAGCATGTATTTTTGTTGATAATATTTAAATATAATCTATTTTTGCGACTTATTCTTTTTTCCCCTTTTCTGCTTAACTAATAGCAATAAGAGCAATATAATAAATTATATCATCTCTACTTTCCCTTATATTTATTTATTAATTATTCATCCGCAAAAGGGATAAAATGTATTTTTAAAGAGATTTTAGCTATTTATTATCAATTAATTTATAAAACATCTTTGAAATTGTTTATTTTTCCCTTTAACGGTCTCTAACCTTAGTTATTTCATGCAAAATCTAGGTATTTCATAAAATAACTAGGTAAAGTATGAAATTGTTCATTTATTATATACTTTAACTGACTTGTCTAGTTATTTTATGAAATACCTAGTTATTCTTTGAAATAACTGAACTATACGCTTTAACGGTAACATATATACTGTAATTTTAGCTGCGACGTAAATAAACTAAATATTTAAATTAATAAATATCACGCTACCTTCATTTATCTCAAACGTCACAATGCGATGTTTTAAAATATTTTAGAAATTTCTTAGATTGAAATAAGCTGAAAACTTTTAGATTGGGAAGAGAGAAGTCTTTTGTTCATCACAAGCTTAGCTTGCATGATTTCGTGTTTTTGCTGTTTATTTTATGATTTGTGAATGTAGTCTTGCTTTTGTGATATATACTATCTCTGAAATATTATCGATAATAAATGAATGTGTAATCAGCATGTGTGATCAGAATCCTTTTTGCATGAACAACCTCCGTTCAGAAAGTTCGGTGAATGCGCTTCACATGCTGGTTAAAACTGATATGCGCAGTAAAATTCGCATGCAACGCAAAACGTGCTATATTGTTTAGACAAGCAGTGTTTCATTGAAGCATTTTGATTTTCTACGCGGGAGTTGGAAGTGCAATCTAGTAGACTGGCTTTGTAAAAAAAACTTGAATCAACATGTCAATATATGATTTTATTTTAAGGTCAGAAAGTCACTAAAAAGTTGTCATCAAATATTTTTAGCAGTGTGAAGGCAAGATACTGTATTTTTGAAGTTTCTTCATGAAGGACCAAGTTATTCGACAATTGACAGAATTCAACAAAACTGAAGAGTATTTCTAAAAGATGCCTTATCATCTAATTTTAGTGCCTTATACACATGTCGTCAAACATGCATAACATTGGAAGTACAGTGAATACAACAATAAAATTCAAAGAACGAAAAATTATTTTTCTAATATTTTACTTTTCGAATGCAAATTATCAATCTCTTATGAGCTCAATGATAGACAAATAAATATTACGCATATTAAAAATTATCTATAAGAAAGGAAAGGTAGCCCATTTCCTTAAAAAAAAATTGTAAGTATAAATTTATATCTGATCGTATTACAACATGGAAAACGATAGATTGAAAGTTTCGTTTCAAAGTCATAAAATTGATATGGAATAGATCTGTGTAAATATTTGAACTTAAAGTCCATCAAGTGCTGATTGTACATGAAGATCCTGTGAAACTATTTTAATATACAAAATCATTATAATATAATTAAAGTAATTTGATTTTTAAGTACTAAATATAGTACAAAAAAAAAGGTTCTTTAAAGTTAAAATTTAAAATATATATATATATATATATACTGAAAATGTATGCTTTCCAAAATAACAAAAAAGACATCTCTGATGTCTCGTATATTTTTCTCGTAATGCTCTGATCTGTTTAATTAGAATTTATCTTGAAATATTCAATATTGTCAGAAACAAAATTCCTGAAAAATTATTATTTAATACCAATAAATATTTTCGGAAAATCAATTCTAAACAAAAGAAAATGTGTGATCCAAGAACACGAAGAGAGATAATACTTACCACTGTTTGAGAATATTATTTAAAACTGAAAAAGTATTTTCTGAGAATATTAAATGAAAGCAACAGAGCCTTTATTGATTCGCAGTCCATATTTTTTATTATTTTGAAAAATGAGATATGGTGTTAGCATAATTTGTTCAATTGTTAGAGAAAGAACGATAGCATGGTTTAAGTTTATTGTATAAAAACTGCTTCATCTTTCACAAAAATACACGAAGCCAGTCAACATTTATAGCTAGTGGAAAAATTTCTTTTCATGCAATTTTTTTTTTTTATTTTTGTTATCAATGATTTAGAAATAAAAGAAAAAGAAAACTGTGCAACATTGAAGTGGTTATAAGTATTTAAATTTGATAACTTCGAGCGGAAACAGTTCAGTTCAGTAGACAATCGGAAATGTTTATTTCTACGTCATTTGTGATATACGCGCGTCAATCAGTGGCTGTGAAATAAGCGGAAATACGATCACTTAGCTAAAAATGCGTTTCATTGACAAATGAGAACTGCATTCCAGTGTAAAGTAAGGGAAGTTATTTGCTACTCACTTTAAAAGTACTTCTAATTTTGATAATTTATTCGTGTTTGTTTGTAAACTTTTCTCCTCTTAAGGGGAGAAAAATATATATTACAAGAAAAAGAAAAGGGAAAAAAGTTCTCAAAGACAAATGATATTTCTCACAAGTACTATATTTTAAATAGCAGTAAGAGGTGTGTTTAAAAACTGTTTCTCTCTGTAAGAGAAAAATAAAAGTGGTGGTATCAAAGGATAATATTTTTAGAGGATTAAATGATAATGTTTATGCCAAGTACGCCTATTTTCAAAACTAAAGTTCTTCATATTTCCTTTCTTTTAAAATACACTTGTTAGTATATTTTTCACGAAAATTTCTTAATTTAATTGACGTAAGATATTGTGGACATTTATCTAAGGCTTGATTTGTATAATTCAGCATACGTGAGTGTAATGGAATTTTTAAAAGAAACATACGGAAGATTTTAAGATTCAAATATTTGTGAAAAATTAAAGACATTCAATTATTTCCCTTATCGTATTCGGACAAAGCGAAAAAAATTAGCACTTCTTCCAACTTATCTGGAACGGTAAACAACAAAAATATGGCAGATGTTTTCTTTTCCCCCTAAAATTTGACATTAAAATACTTTTAAACTGCAAGTAGCTTGAACTATACAAAATTTTGATCTTTTACTTTAAGGTTTGAAAGAGTGAATACCAATTCAAAGTCAAAAGCTCGGATGTTCATCCCACATGTCTATGAATGTCAAATATCTTTTCGAGAATTGCAACAATGCAAAAGGAATTTGGCAATAAAGTTAGCTAATCAGAGTATCATACATGAAATTTTGCATTCATCCCTAAAAGAAAAATAATAGTTAATATAAATTGATATATATTTTTAAAATTTGTTAGTTTCTCCGTTGTAAAGGAATTCATATTTTGTAGTTACTGCGCAAAGAAGGTTATCCAACGTTCAATCATTATTTTCAGATTCCTGAATGCTTCAGTTGAGAATATATATTTCTTGTGAGCATACTTCAGCTCAGAATTTATGGAATACACACAACAAAAATTCTTATCGTTTTAGTATGACCTGCCAAGTTTTATAATTTGCTTATATGAATTTAGAATCACGTACATCAAAAGATGTTATAAAAGCTGTCTCTTCTTGCTCATGTTATTCTCAATAATCAAGATATGTCATTTACTCTCAAGATAGCTACAGACGAAATCATAACAATGGTGTATTCTCTAAAAGAGAGAAACATCTGTTGTGTGTGTGTATGTGTGAATAATCAATTTTAAAATCTGCAATGTTATCTTTCTTTTAGTTGGGTTTTAAATCAAAAAAATGCATTGCCCTAAACTGTGCACAACTAGACAATCGAAGAAAGAATTTTCTTTAATGCAATAGTATTTATATAAAAAGGTTGTTTTCTTTGTTTCACATTTTGTACTTATTATCTCTTTCTCGCTATATTTTACTTTGTTTTATCTTTTATCGATAGATTTTATTTTTATTTCGCATATAATCGATATTTGTAATGCATGTGACTTCAATGTGGGAAAATATTCGATTTATCTACATTGATAATTTTTCTCCATTTTGTGTAATTATTATAAATGCTGAAATTTTTTTCTCTGAAGATAAGATATTGTATTCGTAATAGTTTCCACTCTTGTGACATTATTTCAATGACTCAAATTACCAAGGTTAATTTATATAGAGTCTTATGATAATCAAATATTTGAATGAAAGCTCAGCCTTCCATGTATTACGAAGTATTATAATAAGGAAGAAATATAGTTAAAATATTTTTAAATCACATGAAAACAGTCGATCAAAAATATTGGAAAAAATTCTGTTCAGATAATTTTATATAAATACACATATGAATAGAATAGCAGCTGTTAAACTATGTATTAAATAGTTTTTTTTTCATGCAAAACAAAATTATTAGAATGTTTTCTAAGCCAATCCGCTAAAATCCACTTTAAAATAAAAGATATTCCTTTGTAAAATTGGCCACGTAGATAATTTGTTTTCTTTTAAATTTTGTAAAAAGAAAGTTACTATAAAAATGAAATATGCTATATATATATTATATCTGATATATTCTGCATTTCAGTATTAAAATCTTAAAAGAACTCGGAGGTTTATACTAAAGCAATAGGTTCAATCAGATCAATTCCAGTATAGTAATAAATATCCATATCTTCTCGTTATAATTTCAAATAATCTAATTTTTTTATTAGTTCAAGGTTTTTAAAGTAATACTGAGAAAAAATTCATTCTTAAACTAATATAAATAATAAATATAAAAAATAAACTAATTTTTTAACCTGATATTGCGAGAGTGGAAAATTTTAGATATTTCTTCCCATGATTTATAATGATTCCTTTCCAATGCGAATTTTTCTAAAATTATATAGATTATTCTAGTAAAGAAATAGAAACTACAACATAGTTCTAAATCAGAGGAAATAAACCATACAAAAATAATAGAACTGGTATAAAACCAAGTTGTTTTTTTTTTTATCGTTTTGCTATTAAGCTTTTATAATCAAGCTTTTTTTGTTTGCAATTTAGTTTTTAAAAAAATTTTAAAATCTTCATTTTAAATGTAAAGAAAAGTTAATCCAAATATGTTAATTTAATTTAGATTGAATTTGAAATGAATGTGTGAGAGTGAAGTTTCTAGTAACATTTAAAAACAAATTTTAAGTCTTTCAAAAAGTGTTTTGTTAATGAGCTTTAAACACATTTAAGAATCCGTTTTACTATTTCCTCTTCTCTACACCAATAAGTTGGTCAGTTATTATTATCGTATGATATAATATTTTTCTTTTAGAGCTGACGTAGTTTGACTTCCGTACTGATTGCTAGATTCGTCGGCTTTCTAGAGTTCGACTTCCTTTAGCACGATTTATCAACCTCTGTCTCGCATTTTTAAGAATTTAGAGTCAAATACCTAGTTTAGATTTTAAAAACATTTTTGGAAATGAAAAAGTTTTATAAATATTTTTATTTATGAAAAAAAATATTTTTCGTAATGGTTATATAACTTTTTATTCATAAGTTTAACTCCATAAAAATCATGAAGAAAGGTAAGCCAAATAATGAATATCATGTTATTGTATAAAAGCTCGTACAATATATTTAATCTTTAGAAAAAGAATCATTATATATATAATGTAATTTTTATTTTCTGTCTTATAGTATTTTTTTTGTTCTGTTACAGCGAGTCAAATGCAGGTTATTCTTCAGCCACTGTCCTCATCTGAAGGAAGCTCTGTATTGGTGGAGACAAACCCACAGGCCACCGTTGCTTCTCTCATTTCCTCATTTTGCACTCAAAGAGGCATAGCTTTCAACTCTTCATTGGAAATATTCGATGAAAAGAAGAGACCACTACCTCAATTCAGTACTATATCATCTTTAGGCATCACCAATGGTCAGAATCTTCTCATAGGTTTCAGAGGTAAAATTATAACTATCCATTATTCTATCATTCGTTTATTTAGCCCAGTAAAGGTTATTATGAAATATCTAAAATTATTGAATAAGTCGCACAAGTTACAGTTAAACTTGACAGAAAATCTAAGTTTAATAAATTATGGGTATAAAAAGAATTAAGCACATTGGACTACAAATAACAAAAATTTAACTAATTTTAATTTTTTTTTTAAAAATATAACATGAATGTTTTGTGTATCCAGCATCTTCAATTTATTTTTCTCTAAAAATGTTTATTTTATTGTGCAGTTACATTGTATTGTTATTTAGTAAAATGATACGAGAAACGCGTTAAATTTATGAATCTACAAAATCAGTTTCATTTATAATGAATGTGCAGCTTATCTATCTATTAAAAATTATTTTTTTCAAGTATTTACGGAGAACAATTGTCTATCGGTATTAGAAAATGCTTTTTTTTCCCCTTAACTAATGAAATAAAACAGTGATAAATTTCTGTTTTTTTCTAAGAGGATGTCTATATAAGGAAACACACACACAAAACGTTTGCTTTCAAATGCAATAAGATTAAACATACAGCTGAAGTGGTCAAAAGTTTAAATATAGAGTTGCATATTTTAAATTCTGCGGTTTGTGTGGTTGAGTTCCTTTTTGTACTCTAAGAAGTATTCAAAATTATACTTGGAGTTACGCTAAAGAAGCAGACAATTGAGATTGTTTGATCGTGTATTACGTGAGTATGAGGTTCTCTCACATTTCGGTCCCGGTATCTGGTTTCAGTAGAGTCTGGGAAGATCAACATCGTAATTGCAGACTTAACACGCATGCGTACAAAAACTAGGGAAGGTAAGCCTTTGGATGGGGCAGATACCCTTGAAAGTATTAGTGCACATTGAGAAAATAAATTATGTGATTCAAAAGGTAAATTTTTAATTTCAATTATTAAATGTGTATGTATAGTATTAAAATAAAAATAAATAACCTGATTCTTGACTACAGACACACTCATTCACACAAACACATATAGCGCCATCAGATAAGTTTAGAAATCTAACTCTTATCAATAACGAAGTATTTTGTTCTACAATTTTTCCTTCAGTACTGATCCTGACTCACCGGTGACTCTCGTTTACACAAATTTAATCTGAGGTTACTTGAACTAAATCAAGCTTCCAGTTTTTATTCGAATGTATTTACCTCCTACATTTACAAATAAGGTATAATGTTATCAAGAAAAACTGAGAAATCAAGAAATATTTCAATTCCTTTTATAATATTCCTTTAAAAAATTAATTTTTTAAAACCTATTTTTTAATTTATGCAGTTAAATCAAGAATAAATAGTAATATAAACAATAAATTCTAAAATAGCAAATATTATCTATTGAAAATTAGAGAATTTGTAGTATAAAAACCATCGACAAAAAAAATCGTTTAAAATACAAAAAAATTTAATTTAACCAAATGTGTACCCCATTTATTATTCTCTTGTAACCTTTATAACCATATTTCAAACAATTTATGTTACAATGCGATCACAAATGAAGAAAGGTTGGATTTGTATATTTATTTCATAATGATATTTTTAAGCGTATCAAATTTTGAAGCAATTTGCATACGTTTCGTATACATATGTATTCACTAATTGTAGTTTTCTAAAGTAGAGCACATCAGAGTACTTGGTTTAATAAGCGAACATGTATCATACTAACTATGATTTATACGCTAATAATGATTTCACGCTAATAATGATGTCCAGGGGCCCCAAAAAGCTGGATCTAACCAAATTTTCTGGTCATAAGTTTCGATCCACCAGCGACAAGGGGGCCTGTAGATCTTCTGTGCCCTAGGCCGAAAGGAGCTTAAATCGTCACTGAATGTTACACATCAGATGGAATGCTTTTTTTTTTACTCCTTATTTGAAAAAAAAAATGCTAAATGCAAAGTAATTATACATAATAAATTATTGTCATCTATTTTTTTCCAAGATGCTTTCATAAGTAACAATGATTTTATACGGCTTCTAGTTTATGTATACCTATTCTAATATAAAATACAAAAAATTAAAAGAAATCAAGCCTTTAATTATTCAGAAATTGTTGTCAGTATTGCCATATAACGAATATTAAAATAAGTTGTGTACTATAAGAAACCATTATACATTAATCTCAGGATGCTTATTCGATCAGTTAACAAAAACGCATTCATGATTCCAGTACGCTTAAAACAAGATCTTGAAAATCCTCCAAACAATTATGTTTAATCATTTCGAAAACACGCTTGCAATTTTCAATTACGATATGACTTGAATATCAACTTCCATTCTTCTAAGCCATTTTATAAACAACGCATATTGAGAGGGATATTTCTCATGAACTCGTGAATAATAGATATGTTTTGTCTGAGTGAAAGGGAATGAGGATAAATTACGTTTGATTTTTGAGATCATTTCTTTTATTATAAATGACACTACAAACTAGTTAAAATAACCTTATCCCGCATTTAACATCTGCTGCCTGGTCATTTAATCAAAACACAAAATTTTAACGGTTATGAAACTAGAGTTTAAAGTAACAGTTTTGGTTGAGCGAGTGTAGTCAATCGCGCGCGCGTTGAAATCATGAACTGTAAGTGTATTTTAGAAGCTGGCTTCTAAGATTTCTATTGAAATTTTATCACGTATCAATAATTTTATCACATCAGAGTGTGAGAAACTGTGTCCTTTCAACTGCAGATAAAAGAACTGTTAACGCCTTCATTTTTACCAAAGAATTTGATACGTAATTGTTAAATATACCCCCAAAGAAAAAGGACAGTCTTTTGGATTAAATATCAGCTCCTGTAACCGCGAAGCTCTCTTTGAGGAAATGAAAAAAATACACTTCAGTTTTAAACAAAGTATTCATTGAAATGGAACCCAAAACTACACTAACAGAAAAAAGATCACTCTTTGCATCTGGTAATTATGATGTTAAATCTTTTATTCATTATTTTTTTAATTCTTTTTAAACTATATTTTGCTGTCTATTTGTTTATATTCATGTTTTAATGTGGAACTTTTCTCATAGTTTTACGATGGATTGTTATATGACAATGAATGTACTTCAATTAATTAACTTTTTGTTAAACTTAAAATATTTCAGTTAATTAAATTAACTATTTAATTAAAGCTATAAAATATTTAACTTCAATTTTTAGTCACTCAATCTTAGAAGATGTTTGAATGTAACGCAAGAATTAATAGTAAATATTTTATAAATATATTGATCTGTGAATTTAAACTCGACAAATGTTTTTTATAAAAATAATATTTTTTTTATAAAACTAAATATGTTACAGAAAAATATGCGGGTAATGTTATTTCAAATTATTGGCCTAAATTCAAAATCGTGCACTGCATATAATATAGAATAACATTTCAAAACGAATCTATTCATATAATAACGAGCACATACTTAACATTTTAATGCTAAAAGATATTTCTCCTATATACATACATACTAACATGTATGTATATCAGAAGCGTAACGGAGAATGTTTGGGCCCCAAACCGGAGCTTACAAAAGGTACGTACTTGGCATCAGTCAGACTTTGGGCCCCCTACAACTCTGCGCCCACCGCAATGAGGGGATTTTTTTTGTGGGGGTGTAAGCTACGCCACTGATGTATATATACATATATATACATGAACACATTTCTGAGTTTTAGCTCTATTTATTATATTTGGTGAAGTATGATTTGAATATTCATTTGTTTGCTCTAACTGATTCTGTTTTTTAAAGCTGGAAGTTCTTTACTATTTTATTTGTTAAATATTTTATTTAAAATATTTGTTAAAGATTAATTCTTTTGTGCGTGTTTTTTGGAAAATTCGGCTAATCGAAATAATTGAATTCGGTATCTCTGAATAATTAATTTCGCTAGTTTCAAGGAAAATAAGAACATATACTGTGTAATGCTAAACCCGCTTAGTTTTTATCAAAAGCTCAAAAATTTAAATATGCAATTTACTTTAATTTGTCCTTATTTCTTTATTTTGTGTATAAGAAAAGAAGTCTATTACATAAATAAATTTGTTTCCCAAAATTACTGATTGATTTTAATTTCTGTCATGAGATCGATCACTCTTGCTTTTTCAAACATAATGACAATTAATTGCAAACTTATCATTATTATTTTACAGAGAATAGAAATTGGAACTTGTTAAAAGAAAAAAAAATTTAAGGCGTATGCATTTTTAATTTTCTTAAAAAAAACTATACATCTCTTTGAACTTAATTAAAAATTCTTACTTAAAAACAGATGTGTTCATGGAAAATAAATAATCTCTAAATTTATTTCAACGATGGCCGTTGAAAAATTAAATAACAGTTCAGTACTTGTCTGATAAAATACACGATATGAAAATAAACACTAGATGATTCATCTAAAGCCCGGATTGCATGTCAGTTTTAAAAAAAAGTAAGGAGATCTTGTATTTTTATTTTGCTAACACCACACAAAGTAATGTCTAGATATTTTGGATAACCGGTCATAGAATGTGCCAGTAAGCTTATTTTAGGATCCTATTTCAACCTACAGAAGGATAATAATCCATATAATGAAACTGAAAATTACAGCATTACTGAATTATCGATTTATGTTTATGTTATTGTTAATGTAGTGTAAATTTTCTGATTATGTTATAAAAAAAAGGATAGTTGCTGTTTATTTGTAAGATGTGTTTAATTCTTTTGCTAAAAAACAACTTAAATATGTTTTGCAGATTTGACAGCTAGAAAGACTAAAAATTGCATTCCTGACTGATACAGTTCTATATTTAAAGTGAGGTGCAATTTTCAGAAAAAGGGGTAGGGTGTGCAGTCATATTAATAACTCAATTTTCATTGTTGATGCTCAGAACTGTTAGTGGAATTTTTTAAATTATTTTTGGATTGTTATTTATCTATTGGAATATAGTAAAAACTGGTACCTTATATAACGATTTCAAATTGATTACTGGTGCCGTTGCTTGAGTTCGAATAACAGCCAGAGATGGAGATAGTACATATGTTTATATTACAGAAAAATAATATTTACAGTGAAAATTTACACTTAAAAGTAGAAATGCGGTTAAATGAAAATTACACCTTTGAAGGTGCTGCGGATTGATGCGGACAAAGACATTGCTTCTGTCCGTTGCGCTTCCTGTTTAGAACCCCGTACCGGGACGTTCTGTAAAGTTTTAGTTGGGTATGGCGCGATCAGTCATAGTTAAGTGAGAGGAGTGTAGGAAACAATTACTTTAAATACTAATTGCAGTGTTTTAAATCTTGGTGAAAAGCTTCCTGAAAAACATGGTGTATAATTATTTTGGAGAAATGATGTCCTAAAGCTCAAATAGAAATTTATGTAAGAGGAACCCAGGATTCTTGACTACAAGGGTGATTTAAAGAATTCCAAATACCTCTAAAATTTTGTGCTGTTTTAATGTTTTTCATGCCAAAATATACACAGCTACTTCTTCCACTCATTCAGAAGAAAAACATTTGTTCTTAAGTAGTAGTTCTGAATATATATTATAGTGTGTAATTTTTCTAATTAAGTTGAAAGTTTCCTTTATTTTATTTTTCTTCATTCACTATTTGTTGACTATTTCAAAACATAATTAGGATAGGAAACAAATCAATTTTTGGTGGGAGACATAAAGAAGATCAAAACTCTAGTTTTTTTTTAAGAAAATGATATTAATTTTTTTTACTCTATTAATTATTACCTAATGTGATATCATGATGCATACAACAAAATTAAAGATCGATTAATAACAGAGATATTTAAATAATCTTACAACAGTTAATATTTTGTGCAATTCAAAAAATATTCTTTCTTTTTTTTATTTTTATTTTTAATATAACAATTTAGAAAGTATAAAATCACGTTATAAATAGTAGCAAGGAGTAAAAATGTGATATTTTGGATAAATCCATATGGAAAAGTAATTTTTTTCGCTTAGTTATGTGATACCCCCCGGGCTGGGAGTATTATTTCTTCATCCACGTGACCTAAGTTTGCAGGGGTAAAAGATTGACCACTCAAAGCTTCCATAATAAAACTAGTTTATTATCATCTCAATTTATATTAAGCAATGCAACACAAGTCTTAAAAGGTAAATGATCAGGAGTGATACGACATAAATAGCAATTCTTAGCAAATAGTGCATTAAATCCTACTCACTATCTTTATGATAAATTAACCACCAAATCTATATCTACAGCCGATTCCTTAACTAACTAGAGTCGGCTCTATCATTAAAGTTTAATATTATATGACTTACCGATATTCCACGGCGAACAGCTACCAATCTTTACATCTTCTATATAATACTGTAATCTAACTTGATCCGGCAACCTTCTGACTTCGAACCCACTTCTATATGTGACTCTTATAATACTTCCTAAGACTTCTAAGACTCCGCTTAGCCTCTCTAAGGCTCTCTAAGACCTTTCTAGCCTCTCCTTAGCCTCCTTCGTGAATTCTAAAGCTCCAATATATATATAACCATTCCTAATCTGCATATCTCGTTTTCTTCTTGAATTGATGGGAATGAAATGCCATTCTGGCCCCAAAGATTCCCTCAAGAGGATTTTAGTGAAAGGCGCGATAAAGCCCCCGTCACAGTTATCTTAATCAAACCACAAATTTTCGACATCAAAGGAGAAGGTATACATCTTATCTCCTACTCACCCACAAAACAGCATTACGTTTAAAAATGACATTTTGTGAAAATTTCGAAAATAAGTTTTCTTTAAATTGTGGGGTATGAGGCAGATTTATTCCTTAACAATTTTTCAAGAATATAAGTTTAAATTTTCACTAACATCTTTTTCTCTTTTCTTCTTTGATATACTTTAGCAAAGTTCAAATGACTGCGTGTGTGTGTTAGACTTAAACCATTTTCAATGATGAGCTTTGAATTGGAGACAAACTCTATCAACAAAAAATTACTCGTACTGGAACTTCTATACTGAGATACGTTGTATGTTAAGTCATTGTCGAAAATATTTATTATTTTTTCCATACATTTAATTAATTGTTTATCTGTATAAGGAAGGTTGAATTCTATTTTAAATTTGTTCCCTTTTATTTGAAACAAAATCTAATTTTTGTTCTTGAGTAAAAAGTTAAAATTACGAAACTTTTGTAATACAATTTTTTTATTTTTGCTGCCAAAATGTAGAAATAAGCAATGCACTAAACACGCTAATGGGAATCGAATTTAATCCAAAATAACTAATAGAAAAATATTTAGGGTGGATTTTAACAACTAATGCGTCACGTGGCATATTTTGGTGTTACATAAAATCTTGATTATTGTTTAATAATTGTTACGTGCAAAGTGTGTCAGAAGTTTAAGCATAAAGAGAGTAATTTCTAAAATAAATTTTAATTACTCAAACGAATTTAAACATATGCTCATACGAGATACAAATTGTAGTTTAACAAATTGTATTTAACACAATATATGCTTTAAATTGTGACTAAAACCATAGAAATTAACATGTTAACAAAAATTAGTGTCAAAAGTTTAAACACAGGTGTTTGTTATTTTTTAATAAGGCAAAAAAAGAAAATTCTGATACTTGATAGGACGTTAAATGATTTGATATATTCTCGGCGATCATCGATAAAATCAGGTTTCTTGAATTGTTTCTTGTTTAATTTTATACCAAACATCTTCAATGGCCGCAATTTCAAGTCTTAATTAAAGAATACTTTTTTATCATTTCGGTAAACATGCGAGAATAGTCCATATGTGTTCTATGGAACTGAGATGAGGACTAAGTGCTGGCTCATTTCAAAACCAATACCCTTTTTGACCTAAGCTATTGTGACATTGAGTTTGAAGCATGGATTGATCCATTGTCCTCTTTAAAAATCAGATTATCTCCTCTTAAATTTTTACCAAAAGGAAGCAAAATATTGGCAAGTATATATTGATAGCTTTCAGAGTTTTAGGAACTATTGATGAAAGCTAGAAACGTCTAACCATTGAAAGAAATCTCCCCCCAATCCATTACCGAAACACTACCACGTTCTTTACTAAATATACTCGATTCTTTTCGGAGATCATGTTAATAATAATCAGATCCATCAGAGTCATCTAAATTCCAATTTTTTTCATCGTTGTATGTGACATTCAGCCACTGATCACCAAATGACGTTCTCTTAAGCCCATTCTAATCCAGCGTCTTAATGATGTTATTTCAAGTTTGGTAATTGAACCATCTTAGGGTTTTGCAGGTATCTCGATTCTAAGACATTTCTCTATAAATAGTTTTATCCCAATATTTGTCCACCAACTGCATTTTTAATTTAAGATAGAGAATAATTTCCGGTGGCAGAAGAATTTCTGATGCGACGATCGTCAATACAGTTACATGCAGGGACTTCTTAAGACTTCTTGAGACCTTGGGCCCCTACGGAAAAGTAGGCCCTGTACCTCTACACAAAAATAGGCCCTGGGCCCCTACACAAATGTAGGCCTCACGTATGACCCATAAAAGTAGACAGTATATACCATGCGTTGCCAAATGTACAAACAATAACCCGAAGCAAATAAATGTGTATGACTTACTATCGCACAGACCGGCTCGACCGACTACCGCCTTTTGACTGAACGAGTAATGACGATGTATGGTGGTACCCTAGGCCTATACATGAACCACGGTCATAGCATGTAGCCAGTTGACATATCGTTAGAAATTCCCAGTTTTTCGGATAGTACAACCGAAAATAACATTTAACCGTTGAAGTTATTCGAATCATGATCTTATTAAGGCTGAATCGAGAGTGTGGCTTGGCCTTGAGGCCGAACCCAGTTGGTCCATGCCTTAAGACATCCCTGGTTACTCGTGACCTTTGTGAACGGGATTTTCGTTTATAATCATCCCAACTACATGTATAGCCGAAATTTCTTTCCGCGTTTCGGTCTTCTTTATTTTTGGCTTACTCTTTTTCTGGAACGGGCTTAAGGTTTACTCTCATGCTCTAGATTTTTACTACTTCCTGTGATAAAATTATTTTGACTTGATCATTTTGTATTAGCGCAAAAACAACAGTACACTACTTATAAATCCAGCAATCGTTTGCCTGTGTAAATGCTGACGTCATTTTGTGAAACTTTCATACAAAACTTTCATACAAAACTTTTTATTTACCTTTCTTAAACTCCATGGTTTGGAACGAAATTTTAAATAGAATTTTGTACAATATGGTTTTAAGACTGCATTACTCGTATTATTCATACATAACTAATATTATCGTGGTATAAAGGGGGAATGCTTAATTTATTTCTAAATTGTGCTGTTCTGTTTAAACTCTTGACACACATTCACTATATAAAAGTAATTATATAACAATTATTTTGAAATTTACTTTTCCAGCCATTTCTTCAGGCTTAAATATAATATATGTTAATTATATAGTTCCTTTCTATGAAATAAGATCAAGTATGTTTGTCCTTCATTAATCAACTAAACATGGTAAAATCACTGAATATTAGAGGAATATAATCTTTCTCTCTCTTTATTATGCATAGTAAAATTTTATACGAAAAAGGAATTAGGTTTTAATAATATAAGGAATTAGGTTTAATTAATATAATTTTAAATGATGTACAAGAAATAAATTTTATTTAGATAACTAAAATTGGTTCATGTTTGATTAAAAAATAAAATAAGGAGGATGTTGTTGGTAGTTATGTGTATTTAAAAAATATATAGTATAAAAAATTTAACTGTTTTCCAGATAGTTCAATTTCATTTGGAACACAATGGCCCCTTCTAATTGCCTTAGGAGCATTAATCATCGGTGTCATAGGAATTCTTTCTATTTCAATGGTTTATGGTTTAACTGGAGGTAAATATCCTGATGATGTAAGTATATATTTTTATGTATGTTTTTTAAAAGATTCTCAAAAATTGAAGATTGTGTTTAATTTTATCACCTCACTGACTTTAAGAATCATGAGGTTTATCACTAATAAATCATTGTACATATTACTTACAATTCTAATTAGAAAAAATTTGATACTCTGTAATATTATATTCAATCAACATATTGAAGGCATGATATTTGTATTCGGATACTTAGCTTTTAAGAAGAGTGAACTGAATATGAGTTTATATAGAGTGCATAGGAAAATCCCTTTAGGAGGAAAACACTTGTGAACGAAGAGAGCAATAGCTATGCAAGTGAGGTCATGGTATAGTAAAGCGACTACGACCGACCTAATGCAAACGACGGCAATGTTCCTAGTGGCGAAATTTGCAAAATAAGCATTTCAAATTGAAAACAAAGAGAGATGGAGCAAAATTTCCCAATTAGAAATTTTTAGAGTATCAGTTAATTAGTACGAAACGACATTTGGTTCTGGCGGATAGAATAAATTGTCGCCTGTATAATCAAAAATGTCCGAAATCAATGCACTTCATTTTAAACTTTTAAAAGGAATATCCATAGGTATGATGAAATACCCACAGTTTATTACATAAAGTACGTACTTACTTCAATACAGTTGATGACATTACACAAAAAAACTTCAAAGGTAAACTGTCACAGAGTGATAACAAGTTAATGACTCGTGTATGTTCGAAGATTTCGCCGTTGCTCACGATACACATTTGTATTCAGGACAGTTTATTAAGCCTATTCAATGCCTCCTTATGGGGATGGAACATCCCTCATAGGGACTTTCCACCAGACAGTGGACACCACCACGGGGACCTACCAGTGCGTTGATCCATAAACGAGTGGTGCGGTATCTGGAAGGGTCGTTTACTGGGATCTGGACTCTACAAAGGTACATCAAACGAACAAAGATACTTCCATCTGTTACAATATATCATACCTGACTTTGTCGATGATATTTCCCTGTACGCATTATGGTCCTTGTGGTTCCCACTTAACGGTGTCTCTGCAAACCAGACAGCTGGAGTACGAAGCTTTCTCAAAGATTGTTTTGGACAAAAAAATATCGAGTATGGTGGTAGTGTTGAATGGCTTCCATGGCTTCCGGATCCCACTCTGTTGGATTACATAAAAGATCAGGTTTATGCAACTCTCCATACGTCTGCTGGATCTACATCGTCGTACTACAAATACTTGCAATAGTATGACATCTTCCATGCTACATTAAATTTACATGTAGAATTATTCTCACGAATACAAATGTGCTTAGTGAGCAATAGAGAACTCTTTGAACAAATTCGAATTAACTCGTCTGTATGTGTGTGAGTGAGAGAGAGAATTATATTTACGTACACTATATGAAACTGCACTAGGGCTTTTGGCGACAGACCTCGGAATTTAGAACCATGGTTAAGTGACGATGAACAAATGTCTTACCTGAGCTGGCGACCCCTCCCCCTCCTCTCCTAACTTTCACACCATTCCAACGTCGAGGACGTTTGAGGCTCGACATATTTAACGTGCATCAGCTTCCTCTGCACGGCGGGTCTTCAGCGGTACCAGGCTCGAACTCATAACATGCATGCCACAAGGCCATGACCTTGACCACTTGTCACCGTATGATAGTTTACCTTACGTTTTCATTTTGTTTGATGTCATCAAACTGTATTGACGTAAGTACGCATTTTATGCAATAAACCGCACGTACCTTCTTCATACCTATGGCTATTCATTTCAAACATTCACACAAAATGGAGTGCATTGATTTTGGACATTTTTGGGTATGCAGGCGACAATTTATCCTATCTGCGAGCAAATGTCGTTTCGTACTAATTAACTGATACTCTAAAATTTTCTAATTGAGAATCTTGCTCTACCTCTACGTTTTCGATTTGCAATGCCTATTTTTCAAATTTCGCCACTAGAGGCACTGCTGTCATTTGCATTAGATCGGGCGTAGTCGTTTTGCAAAACCGTGACTTCACTTGCATTGCTGTAGCTCTCTTCATTCACAAGAGTTTTCAGGTTAAAAGGGCTTTCCTACGCATCCTGTATAGTTATATATCTTAGAAAACATTAATTTATAAAAAGAATAATTACCAAATTATTTTACAAATTTGAATCTGTGTGCGAATCTGAGAATCCTAGAATATTATTCTCCTACAACTGATTAATTTATTATACAAAATATACTATAAATTGGAGCATTTTGCTCAACAAATTTTCTAATATAGTGAAAATTTGAAAAAAGAAAGCTAAAGCTACATTCAAAAAGTATTCGTGACGTTCATCCATCTTTGATTTCATGTAAAACTTTTTTCACTCAATTGCTTTGTAAGCGTCAAGTGGAGATTTTTTGCTAAAATAGGATTCACTTACTATTTTATTAATTTCTTTATTTAGTTTGGTGTTGTGATGGACGCAGGTTCGTCGAAAACTAACACAATAGTTTATAAATGGCAAAGTAATAAACACAAAGGCACCGGATGCGTGTCTCAGGAAGATAATTGTTACGCTCCAGGTAAATACATTTTTTCTTGAATTTTCCAGCAATAATTATAAAAATTATTTAACAAAAAAAATTATATGACAAATATAAGCCTTTGTTTAAACAGAATAAATTTAGCATCGCATAAGCAAATTTAACACTTCATATGAGTAATTGTTTGTTGCAATTTTTTGGTTATGTGTTGAATTGAATGATTACACATTTTATTATGAATGGTTATATATTTAAAATTATCGCTGAATTTCCTAACAAAACATATGATTTTTTAATAGGTGGAATCGCTGAAATGGATCCTATGAAATTAGATCCAGTAATAAATTGTGCCAAAAAAGTGACGAATCACATAAATCTTGCAGCTCGTCCAAAGACGCCATTATTCTTTGCAGCTACAGCGGGTATGAGATTATTAAGGTAAGAAGTATATCTCATGTGTATATACATAAAAAAATATTTCTTTTAAATTTACATTCCAAATACTTTTCATCTATTTGATTCGATATGTATCGATAAAATTAACAGTATTAATAAAAAAGTTGTATTCAGTTTATTACGCATAAGACACTGATAACAATTCATGATTCTACGTATCTATAGTTTGAAAGTAGTTTGGGGGTAAAATATGAAAAGTAACCATATGCTTTCAGTTAAAAATATTTTTGATGTATTGTATTAAGCACTTAAAACATATAAATATTTTAATTAAATATTAACATTAAACCTACCCCCCGAGCTGTCAAATGACTGTTTTTGAAATTTCGTCCAGAATTTTTTGTATACAACGTTAATGTATTGCAATAAAACTCTTATTGATTTTTCCTATGATATACACACAACCCATTTTTCAACATTTGCAACAGTTTAATTTCTTAATAAATTTGATAACCTGTCTAGTGTTCCTCGAGTAGTCTTTTGACTGAAAAATTCGTGTTATTTAATGTTACAGCCGTATTCTCTGGAAAAAGCATTTCTTGAATTATTTTGAATCCATTGATAGTAATAATAAAATACAATAATAGGTAATTTATTTATTAATATAAAAATAAAGATAAAATATAGATATAATAATAAATAAATATACGAAGAATATCAAAAATTAAAGAATTATTAAAATAGGCTAGGATAGTATGACACACTTCTCAAAAGTGTTACCCCCTCAGGGGGCTCACCTTCTTTAGGTGAGTACGGGTGTCACAATCTCGAGGTACCCTAGTGATCTTTTCCTTTTCCCAAGGGGTTTACTGTCTTTGGTAAACACGGACTTCACGAACCCGGGGTACCCTAGTGATCCTTCTCTATTTTCGACCCTATTTCTTGTCATGCTATTTCCCCTTTTCTTCTTTTCCCGTCCAGACCACATACCTATGTTATAAAATGAACTATATTCAATTTTGTTTTTTCTGGTGAAAAAACTTACGTTTTACTACTAACATATTATGGTTTACATTTTGTATTGCGTTAATTTAATTTCTTTTTCGTATATTTCTTTAAATACTTTGATTATGTTGCTTTATTTGTTTTTGACTAACAACGTTGGTTTTCCGACCCGCATGTTTGCCGTGTACGGCGTCCCGTAAAGAGGAAAATGGTGTCCTGGGAATACTTTTGGCCCACGCTTCGCTGTAGACGGGAGGCAGGAGTGAGCCCGCTTCTGTCAATCGGCTGGTAGAACCCCTCTTCGGTGTCCCCGAAGAGACACTGCTGTAGGGTTAATGCTGTAGATAAGGGATGTCGGGTTTACCCGTTGGATCCCCGCCCTGGACTGTATCACTATATTCTGGGTGTACTTTAGGTAAGCGCCGTGCCTGGTATTTGCCAGATGACCGGCACACTGCCTCCCTTGTTGGACTCCGTGGTGGGTGGAGGCACGCCAGAACGAAGTTGTATACGCGTTTTTATGGATCCAATACTGCTGTGCCCGGGTAAAGGCCTCGTATTACCCACTCTCAACATTGACAAAGTTTCAACGACTGCCAGAGAGAGATTTTTATTACTTTCACTTGAAAACAATGAGATGTCGAAGAAATCGCACTTTGCAATACAAAAAGCTCTCGTAGGAATAGGTGGAGAACCGAAATCAGTAAAACGATTGCGTTCCGGAATCTACTTATTGAAACAAACTCTGCTCTTCAAACTAAGTCCTTTCTTCTTGCTAAATCTTTTCTAAATAGTCCTCTAACGATAAGTCCGCATAAAACTTTGAATTCCTGCCGTGGTGTTATTTCCGAACCTGACCTGTTGATCACCCCTGATGCAGAAATTCTGGATGGATTCTCTGATCAGGGTGTTATTTAGGTCAGAAGAATCACAATAAAGAAAGAAACAACAGTTATACCAACCAAACATATAATTTTAACATTCAGTAGCCCCAATCTACCCAAAACCATTAAAGCTGGATATTTGAACAGTAAAATCCGTCCATATATTCCGAATCTTCAGCGCTGTTTTAAGTGCCAGAGGTTCGGACACTCACAAACTTCCTGTCGAGGTCAACTTACTTGCTTTAGATGTGCATCTGTTGGACATGCTTCCACAGATTGCATTCTAGAGCCTAAATGTATTAACTGCTCGCAACCCCATTCCGCTGATTCCAAACTCTGCCCCAAGTGGAGAACTGAAAAGCAAATCCAAGAAATTAAAACAAATAAAAATATCTCATATCCTGAAGCCCGAAAATTAATAGTCACACAAATATCTCAAACATACGCTCAGGTTGCAAAAACATCAACTGCAACGACAACAACTCAAACAGATGAAAATATTACAAAAATAGTATGCCCACCTTTAAAACTACTACAACCTTTAACATCTGTTCCGAAAACAACACAATGCCTTCTAAAATTCCTACAGTTACCAAATCATCTACATCAACTCAGGCACAACTCTTGCCATCCACATCTTCTGTCACGGTTACATCATCATCAGAATCTCAACCCCCTATTTCTGTAATAGATACTGTTCCCACGACTTCTAATAACAATAACGAAACTTATAATGCATCTAAAATCCCATAGAATGTTAAACAGAATTCAAAAAATAGAAGAAAGCGCCCAAAAGTACAGAAACCAGAAATTGAAATAAAAATGGCTCCACATAAACCCAGAAAGTCAGCACCAACTGAATATACAACTGATGACGAAGACATGCTTATGTATGACGTGGAGGAGGAACTTGAGCCAGATCCTACGGATAAATTCGCACATAAAAAAAGTTTTATAAACAATCCTAACAATTATTTACGCGCGTGAACTCCAACCCGATTCAGGAAAAATAAAAGCTAATTTTTGGTAACTTGTATTGTCTAACTTTGTTTTAAACTAACATGTTCCATTCGTCTTTTTCTATATTTTTATTTTAAGATATAGTCTGACTTGGTGAGGGAATCCCCACCAAATTTTTTCTTTAATTTACTTGAAAACGATTTTATGTGATTTGAAATTTTAACTTTTTAAAACTGTATTATCATTATTTTTAAATAATTTATAAAACATTTTGAATTTTTTTAACAAATGTTTGGCGCAGCTTAGCCAAAATTGGCTCTTGCGCCATAAAACCCTACACTCACTCACTCACTCACTCAAAAGTGTTACATAAATCAAATGATTTTATTTTTACGATTTACTATGCTAGGTCCAATAAAAAAGTATTTTAAATTAGTCCAATGCATTCATCCTTTGAAACTAAACCAAAGACACAATCAGATATTACAATAACACCAAATTCGGTGTAGATGCACTCGATCAAAGGACCAGAAAATATTGTGTAAAACCTAAATCTCTCTCTCTTAAATGTGACCGTTACATGTATTTTTCAATATCTTGAATTTAGGATAAATGCAGGGATTTTATATAAAAGAACGATGGGTGAAGAAAATTTTTTGGCAATAATTTGTATTTCAATTAACAGAAGAGCTTGGATCAGAGAATATCAGAAAGAGAGACAGCTAACCAAAAAATGTTCATAAAAAACAAGAACAAATAAAATTATATAATCATCAGAACAGAAATCTTGTCAAATAAGATGTTGTAAAGTCAACTAGACAATATTTGTATAAAAATGCACATATGGAAAATATACAATATAAAATACTGTAAATTATGAAAAATGCACTGTGAACACATAACTGTAAATAAAATATCTCAACATAGAAAAAAATATTTTGTTCACTATCCAATAATCTTAATGATTGAATTGTTTAGTATAATTTTTTTCGTTCACCTTTCCAACTGGGAATATACTGGATCAGATTCAAGAGAGAATACGTAGTTAGCTATGTACTTGAGTGTTCTACTTAAAACTCCCATGTTCAGGAATACTTTAATACCATCTTCCAGGCAGATATTTGTGCTATCAGTTTCTCGGTCGAATGGGCCGTAAAACAGAATCAAAGAATTCATATTTTTATTGAAGGCCTGTGTCTTCGATTTTATGTTTGCAAAATGTTTACAATGTCATATTATCTGAATAAAAATAAAAGTAAACTTCCAGAAATAGAAGTTACTTCAATATATACTGGGTTAAAGTCCACAGTAATATAATTAACAATGAAATAGCAGATTAATCCATCTATGGCAATCGAGTGTACTTTTCCCTTGTTCCTTCATTATAAGAACTTTGACAGAAAAACTCCCTGGGGATTGGGGAGTTATTGGACCAACTATAATTCCAGTTTACAGGTCAAGAAATACATGTACTTACTCGTAACATTAAAATTAACCGCTCTCTCTCTCTGTTTCCAATTCGTTACTGAGCTTTTAACTGAGCATGGCTCGTTTCTGACTCCCTCTTACGCAGATATTCAGAATTAAAACTAATCCTAATTGTATTTGTGGACCTACTGGAGATGCGGAATGTTACGTGTTCCAGTGTTCTCCTACAATATTTTTCCATTTGAAAAAAAACCTTTTGAAACTTTCAATTCCCTTTCGCTAAAATTTTTACTTACAAATCCTACAACTCGTGCGAGGCTAATTTCTTGCATCCATATAACAGTTGAAATTGCTGATACCATTCAATAATCGTTTTACAATAGCTCAATTTCCCTCCCCCCTCTCCTCTTTTTCACTTTTACTCTATGTTCAGGGCTCTCTGTCTTTTATTCACTTTTTTAAATTTATCAGTATACCTATGATTATTTTGTGTGTATAAATTTATTTTTATCTCGATTATGTATGTGTTATATGTGTGTGTATGTGTAATATGTCTCTCTATATATGTATTTCTTTTTACCACTGGATTGGGAGAGTTTTGTTCTCTCCTTTTTCTGTATATATGTTTTAAAGTAAACTGTGGGTGTGTATTGTTTTGTAAAGATATTAAGATTTTTTTTTCTTTTTTTGTTAAAGTTCCTTTTGTGAACTATTTTTTATAAATCTGTAAATCATTGAGAAATTCAAGCCTTTTCCTCTTTTTATGGAATATATATATTATGTATGTCTCTTTTATGTTTAAATAAAGCTACCCTGGTATAGAAGTCCCTCCCTGAGACTGGTTTTTTTCCAGGCAAAAAAAGACATTTTCAGTCATTGATTCAGTTTGATAAAAACATCCCACACCAATATGGAACCAACACCAGCTTGCGTAGTACCCTGTTGAAACTTGAGTTCATGGCTTTTCGTGGAGTATGTGTGATACACTTGAACCCTACCATCAGTTGACTCATCTGACCAAGCAACGTGTTACCAATCATTTCGGGTTAAGTTGGTGTGTTCACGAGACCAACAAGACGTTCTGCAGTCGATTTCATGTTATTAGTATAGTCAATCGAGTCAATCTTCTACCTTCATATCCCTTTAAATCCAAATTTCACTGTACTGCTCTCATGGACACGTCTGCTATACATTCTATAATTATTGTTGCTGTTATTTGACTCAGTATTGCTTGCCAAAAAAATGACACTGGCTATTTAACGTGGACGTCGCTTATCTCGATCATTAATAGATGCCGTGCAGCACTGCGTTGTCCATGATGGGAGATAATGCCTAAAATTATATATTTTGGCTCCCTCTTTTGACACTGAACCAAAAAATGTTTGATTCCCTAACAATTACCGAAAATGAATGCCTCGTGCGCCCAATTCCGCTCTGAATGCCTGTTAATTCTCTTCATGTGGTCGTAAACACGACAGAAAACTTTTGATGTGGATCATTTGCATGCAAATGAAAGTTCTGACAATACACTGCCTACGTATAAATTTCTTACGCAATGCTGCTGCCATCTGAATATCTGCATTTTGCTATGCCAAGAATTTTGGCTCTTCTGTGTATGTCATCCTCGCAAATATCTAATCTAACTAACAATATAAAAGAAGTATGTAAGTATCATGAATTTGAAAGCTCCTCTTAGCCAGAATATAAATATATAAAAATTCCTTCAGTAAACATTCTTCATTTAGTGAAACCTTTCGATCACAATGTTCTTCGTACATGTTGTTTCCCACAATACATTTTTTGCAATAGAAACAGTATTCATTATTCGACATACAACTTTTCAATAACCTATCTGTTTGAAGTTACAATATCAAGGATAGTAATGGAAGTTTCGTTTCCATTAATTAATTCCTTCTCACATAGGTTCTTTAAGAAAATAGGCTATTTTAAGCAAGTCTTTATTTTTCTTTACTTTTTCCCTTATTCTTTCTTTCTTTCTTTCAAAGTATGATATATTGCATGATTACAGTGCTTGATTTATGATAATTATACGATCTAAATTTCTACTACAATATTCCCCAACGACAATTTCTGCGCCAGATTTTCTTAACTGTCTCATTTATGATTTAGACAGTAAGGTTATACAATAAGAAATAAAACATTTAAAGCTCTATTCCTGTCAGAAACACATCTTTAGGTGTCATAACAAGTCGTAATAAATAGGAAAAAAACAAAAATGTTCTATTTTTGTTATTCCTGTGCTACAATAGAACTTCGTCATCGTGAATATTTTTCAATTGAATCTTCTTGGTGTCTTACACAAAAAGAACTCATTTATCTTTGAAAATTTAAATTGTCCTAAGAAAACAAATATCTATCATCGAGATTATTATAATACTTTTGCTACATTTCCATACATTTAATACGGTCATTCTTATTTGTGTGTGTTTGGTTTTCATTTTCAATGAATTAATTATAGTTAAGACGTAACAATACCCTAAAAGTAACAAATATCGATCACATTTTATTTTTCATTTTCCTATGGCTCATATAAGTGGAAAGCTTGCCCCAAAATTTCAGATCGGAAATTCAATTAATTTTTATATATTTGAACTTGTAGAGTCTAGATTTTAGTTTTGATTTCATTTTAAAGCATAACTTAATTACTAAATTAATTAAGAATATTTTTGAACACAATTCATTTTTCCAGTGTGAAATGGCTATTAATCGCAATTTTCATTACTAAAATAATTTCTGTTCACTTTTGTTTTGAAATTTCTGAGTTTTCTCATAGTTACTTAAGATTGATTTCAAGACCAATATTTATTTTAACACATAGTTTATATAACTTGGATGCTTTTTACTTTGTTTTCATTAATTTTTTCCTGTTGAGAAAATACCATAGCCAAAACGTACTCAGGTTGCTATGAGAAATAATATTTGAAAGAGATGGAATACGATTGAAAATGATAAATCTAAAATCCAGCCTTCAGCTGATAGTACAATGAAACCAGAATACAAATATTACAGAAAGATCTGAATATTTCCATGCTGTACCAAACTGCATTATAGTAAATATATTGTAGTTCTACATTACAGTATTTTAGAGTCACGCTACAAAAACTTAAACTTGCTTAACTGCCCCTTTTAAAAACTGAGAAAAAAATTAGATGTTACTTACAAACTTGGTGATTTATAATTTAATTTTGTATCATCATTATTTTGTGCATAAATGTTTTGTGTTTAAAACTTTTTTTAAAGATGTAAGGTTAAGATAAAATTTTGAATAATCTGTCGTCGTAACTAATTCCATTAATATTATTCAAAAGCATATTTTAAATTTAAAAAAAAAATGTTTTCGGTCTTAATTAATTAAAGTAGTGTTTTGTTGCAGAACATAAGTAGGAAAATAACATATTTAAAAAAAATTAGAGTTTTACAGGCATTATTAGTTTTTGTTTTATGGCTTTACAAATTTTAAATGCGTTTTTCTCAGATTTTTAGTTTTGAAGGTATAAGTGTTTTTTAATCCCTAAGGCTTTTTTTTTTCTGTTCAAGATAGAGTCGAAAATTTTAGTACGGATTTAGATCTGAGAGTTCTAGTTATTATTATTTTTTTAAATTTAAGTTAATATTTAAAAAAAGTTTCGTATTTTTTCCAGGTTTAGCTAGAAAAATAATTATTAAAATTCAACATGGGAACAGATTTTCTATTCCAAACTAATTTTTGTTTTCAATAATCTAAGAGACATAAATCACTTAAAATAATTAATTTATTTTTTTAGCATTTTATAAGAGTTTAAAAAAGTTAATTTTTTTAAATTTTAATATAAGGGCTAGTCACACTGACTTTTTATTTTCAGAATCAATTTTATAATAAAATCTGAATATAAGACTTACATTATTTTTACTGTTGGACTCTAAAACTTTTTTTTTTTTGAAAAAGGGTACCCGTGTAGCCTTAAACTTTTCTATTTAAACTGTAATTTTTTATAACTATTAAATTGTTCAGAAAAACTAGGATTTTTTTTTTCTGAAATTTCAAAAGTATTTTCACAGTTTGATTTGTTTCCCCTTTTTCTTTTGTTTTGCTTTCAATGTGAAGTACTAAGCGTTGCAGTCACACTTATAAATTTTATATAGTATATGCTAATTATAATATTGCTTCCGTTCGGAATATTCCTTAGTAAAAGGAAAATATTCCAAAACATGTCACAAAAATTATTTTTAAAAAAATTTGATAGTAATTTTTCTATTTATTTGTTACAGATTAACAAATGAGACCCGGGCGAATGAAATTCTTGCACAACTGAATAATCAACTGAACCAAACAGGACTATCAGTGCAAGCTATCGAAATTATTTCTGGTGAAGATGAAGGAATATACGGCTGGATCACGGCGAATTATCTTCAACAAACTTTAGAAATACCTCAGGTAATAATTATGTAGAATTATATATATATATGTTACTGAACTACAAAATGTTTTATTGCAATAATTGCAACAGAATACTTGTAAATAATACATTTTTCCCACACAGTAAGCATAAAGTCCAACCAATATTTCTCTTATACAATTTAAAAACTTATTTGCCTTTTAGAACATTAAATATACTTATTATAAATGAAGAACAAGTTTATAAATCACTGATATAACTATGAATGTTTGCATACTACCAACACATTTTTTAAAAAAAAATTAAAGGAAAAAAACAGAGTTTTAGTATTCTGACTAACTATATGATTTCAATAAGTTTAAACAGTGTATATATATATGTAAGGATAATTAAATTAAATTAAAAATTAAATTCCCTATCTAGGACTTTACTCTTATTTTCTCCTCACCTCTTCAAGTATCAAACTAATCACCCATTTATTTCTTCCGAACATATGGCCTAGCCAATAAACATGCCTAATTCCAGATCGTTATATTTAATAGCCCTATATGTCAGCATTAACTTTCAAGAGCACTCATGAACGCCGAGATCAGTGTTTTAAAAGTTTAACCCACTTAAGATTTTCGGTGGCGTTCTTTTTTCTCTCTGTCTCGTGCGTCAGAAGAGATGTACTCATTCTAGAATAAAGACCTTTTTTAAAACTAAGTCTGTTTCGGACTCCAAAATCATGTCATATATATATATATAATATTTATATATATATATAAAATTCACGTTAATTTCATTTTAAAGACTGTTTAATTTGTAATAAGCTTTACCCTCTAGGACTTTCGCTTAAACAATTAACTGTTAGCTTACCCGCCTGACGGGATGTAGTCGTAACTTTATCTCTTAAAAATTAAAACCTCAGCGTATTTTAACTATCCCTTATTTAATCACCTCGTACGATATCTTTCCACCAATAACAAGATCCTCTTAAGAAGTCATGTGAATTTTGGAACTTCCAGTATGTGTTTCTTATAAAAAGCCGAGATTCGTTGGAAAATTCAGGCCGTGCTTTGTTGTTGTGCACGCGTATCAACATCTTTTGTTAATGTCTGCTGCTGCTTTGTGTGTGTGTCGTTCTTAATCGTATAAATGTCTACATGTTAATAAAAACGGATTATTATTCTATAACAAGTTTCCTCCATCACATGTCAATATATCTTCTACATCTACAATATAACAAACGGCAGATAAATTTTCGAAACCAAATCCTCACTAGTCAAGTAATGAAAGAAATCCCCCACACACTCGCCAATGATTATACTTATTACTTTGGGAATTATTGGAATATGTTTTGTAGGCTGATACAACAGTAAACTATTTTTATGCCATTTTTAGTCGTATTTATATAAATATAATTTATTTTTGTACAATTGAGATATATTCTTTCAAACACTGTTACTCCATTTTATTTTTAGTGAAAAAATAACAAGGAAGGTTTTTCATGCATCCTCAATTTCATATATGCATAACGTACAATACATTTTGTTTCATTTCTTTGATATCTATGTTCGTTGAAATTCAAAACCAGTGAATAAAAATGGGAATAAATGACAATTTTTTAATATTGATATAATATCCTTAAAAAGATATTGTGATCATTATTTTTTATCTTTCTTGAAAGATGTGTAAAAGCGTTTCAAATAAAAATTTGGCCATTGGTTCCCTAAGTGGGTTCCACGAAAAAATTTAGGGGTTCCGCGTGATAAATTTTATTTGCTTAAAAAAATAAGAATGGTGTTTAATATATTCATATTTTCCTCGGAAAGTTTACAATCGACCCCCAAAGTTTATGGAATTTTTTTTATGTGCAATGTACCGGTGTATGAATGTTTAACCAGGATCAAACTTCCAATCCTACCAATGGATGGCCATAGTGGCATATTCCAAACTTCTTTTCCGGGTTACCGATTTGGCGATTGTCTATGTCCCAAGTCTCTTATAACCACACCAGTTGATCCATGCAAAGCACGTTTTCATCATAATCACTGACTTGTCTACATTGCATATTCTTAAACGACATCGATTAGATGAAAAAGAATAATAAAAGTAATGTATAAAAAAATAAACTGTGGATTATTGAAAAAAATCTGAACAAAAACGAAGCCTTTTCACACCATTTCCGGTAGAAATACATGGGCAGAAGAATACACCGGAAGACTGGTAGGAGGGCTAGTTTGTTTGTATATAAACAAAGTCGGTTAAGCATCTATTTGCGCTAATACTATTGTGCCCTTGTATTATTAACGGTAACTGTTATTCTGATCATAAGCAAAGTTTCAATATCAAAAGAAATACCATAATATCTAAAACATAAAATTGCCCTTATAATGGATCGTTGGTTAGAAAATGGGTCAATACAGAAAACTGACGTTGTTAGTAGTAATGCAGAAATCGCGGAAACTACAGATACAAACATTCTGGAACCCGCAATGCCATCAACTTTCAGTTCCGTACAGCTATATCCTCATCTTCCAATTTTGGACAGGTGGTATTAACGAAAAGGCGTAAATATGATACCAGTTACCTGTCGTTTATATTTACTAGTACTGGTGCCAAGAAGGCTCCAGATGCGGTTTGTTTGTTTTGCAACAAAATATTGGCAAACAGCTCCTTAGCACCAGCAAAAGTACTGAGGCATTTGGAAAAAAATCACCCAATAGATAAAGGCAAAGATATTTCTTTTTTTTTTAAAAAAAAGAAAACTTTAAAGCCATAATAAAAGCAAGAGTTTTATGGTAAAAAAATTCAAAACAGATAATCAAAAGATAACGGAAAGCGTCGTAAAATATCGTCGTATTGCTCTAGCAGGCGAGATACATGTTATTGGTGAATTACTTATTAAACCTTGTGTTCACATGATATCTTTTCGTATGTGTGTATATCGTATCATTCTAAACTATTGTGATATTTGCTGGTATTATAATTCTCAATGGTTTTTCCTATTCTTTTTCGGAAATTGTTAGTATTGATATCTTCAGGGGTGATCCAGTCAATGTAAACATTAGATTCCGTTACCGATCTTGCAAGTTTGTTTGCCTGTTCATTCCAGAAATTATTTGAGTGTTCCGGAATCCAAAGAAAAATTAACTTGGTTCAAAGATTCGAATGAATGGAGATCTTGCTCATTAATCTATGGATGATTTTTGGAGATTGAATACTTTAATTTTGAAGGGACTTTTTTTCTTTGAAGACAGAACAGATTGACTATCAGATAAAATTAGTAAGTTTTTGTCTGATTCTTCCAGGTCATCCAGGGCTTGACAAATAGCCAGCGATTCTGCCGTAAAGATAGAGTTAATATAATTAATCCGATAAGAAAAGGATGCATTATTCTCAAAATGCCTGCTATGGTTGTTATATTTTCATTTTTTGGAGCATCAGTAGCAATTATAAAAATTTTTGGAAGTAATGGTTCACTATATCCTCAAACAGGTTGCATATCACAAGAATTGGTGGATTTTTATCACGAAAGACGAATTTGTTGGTGTAAATTTTGCAAGAAAGATCCGTAAAATGAATTATTCTAGAAATTGTTATAATTTGATCCCTATTAATATTCAACCTGTGAAGTGAAGTAATAATGTTGTTTTCGTCCTTTTCAAGTATATTTAAATGCGATTATCCTGGTCTATTTAGATGCATAGGAGAAAAAGTTCCATTAGAAATTTTGGTAATAAAAAACTTATTTCTTTGTCTTCTAATTTTTTCCGAAAGAATTTCCTGTTCTATTTTTAAGAGGACGATGTTTGGGTCCACTGCGGGAGCCCCAATGCAATCCTTAGGGCTTTAGTTTGGATCATATTAATAGCTTTTAAATGGCTGTCCGACCATTTATTGATTGTATGACAAGTATAATAGAAAGTTCTACACACAAATGCTATTGTTAATTAATTTGATTAAGTCTTTTGTTCTTGGTCCGTAATGTGCTTAAACGCCATACCTTTATAAGCCCGTTGATTCTTTTAAAGTTTTGTTAATCCTACTATATTTATTTATCGTGAGATTCTGGCTTCCTTTAGAAAAGTATACTCATAAGTATTTAATACTGGTTTGCCGTGAAAGTGTGAATCCTGTTAAGAAAATATTTGCAAAAGTGGTTATTCTTTTGTTTGATTGTTATGCTATTGTGCTTTTGTCAGAACTTAAAGTAAGTTTCCAATAGTTGCACCATTGCGATATTCTATCTAGAGTGCACTGCAATTTCTTGCAAATACTATCAAGAGACCAGTTGGTAACAAAAAATAAAAATGTCATCAGCATAGATTGAGCATTCAACTCCCGTTTTTCTAGTGTTTCAAAGAAGTCGTAAATAAAATTGGGAAAAGGACACTGCCTTGAGGTAAACTTTTCGAAACAAACTTCCTCGAAGAAAGGCAACCTCTCCATCGAACTTGTAAAGATCTGTGAGAAAGAAAACTTCTTATCCATAGTGCAATTTTTCCTGTAATCTCCAATTGGAGACATTTGTATGCAAGACATCTAAGTATATGGAGTCATAGGCATTTTTAATATCTAGGCTGATTCCTACAAAATATTTCTTATGGTCTTTAGTATCTATGATTGCTTTATTAATGATATATGTAGCAGTTATGCTGTCTTTAAATAGCATAAAACCAAAATGATAAGGATGAAGTTTTTGTTCTATTGTCAAAAAATAGGAGATACGTCCAGCTAAAATTCTTTTGAAATTTTTTGAAAAGACTGAAGTAATAGCTATTGGTCTGTATGAAGAGACTATAGATTTGTCTTTACAGGGCTTTGAAATTGGGAGGATTAAGGGATGCTGCCAAGAATCGGGGGGAACTGTTGCACTGTCAAATAGGTGCTGAAAATATTTAAGAATCATAGTCTTTTTACTATTATTGAGATTTTTAAAAAACGATACTGGGATTAGATCTAAGCCTCTGGAGTTGTGTTTTTGGATGAATGAATGGCTCTATTTAATTCCGAGATATGGAACGGTTTACTGAGAAGATTATTTTCCCTGCTGAGAAAATCCAAAGGCAGCGGCTCGTGAGAAAAGCTATATTGGATTCAAAAACACTTGCAAAAATATTAGCTTGAATTCGAGGCTGTGTGATAAATCTTTTATTGGCCTTAAGAATATTTAAAGTTGAATCTGGAATTTTATGAGTAGAAAATTTTTTGAGAATATTGAAAAACATTTTCGGATTAGATACGTTTTTACAAGTAGAATCCCAATAAAGTCTTTTGGCTTTTTTATGTTAAATCTAAGTTTGCTTGAACATTGTTTGTATTTATCGCATAATTGTGGAGAGATTTCGTGAATAGCCCTTTTACGGTAATACTTTTTGAGCTTGTAAAAATTATTACAATCACCATTCCACCAAGGGGGGAATAACCTGTTGGAAACTTGGATTTCTTTATGATTGTAGAAATTTTATCTGTTAGGCTTATGTTTTCTGCATTACTTATTATAGAAAACGTTTCTCTCGTCACCATTTGCCAATTTGTTTTTTTTTTTAAAAGTTCGTTTATGAGGATTTAGATGGGAGAATTCTGTGATTATACCGGGCAATGATCGCTTTCAAAGGAGATATCTAGAAAGTAACTGTTAGTATTACTTAAAAGAGAGGAAGAGCAGACAGTGAGATCTATTAGCGAAGCTTTATTTACTGAAGTTCCTATATGTGGGAGAGGTTGTATTAAGAATAGTAAAATTAGAATCAGTCAGCCGATCCACGAAATCCTTGCTGTATTTTGAAATGCACTCAGATCCTCACATCGGATGATGAAGATTGAAATATCCAAATATAAAACCGGGTCTGTCAGAGATTCTAAAAAGGTTTTAATTAATAAAATGTTGAAACCCTAAGAAGCATAAATATTAATTAAATAGCATGAAAAAGAATCGATATTAATTTTTATAATCAAGATTTCTACGTCTTTGGCTTGATCCAATTTTAATGGGATTTGTCGAACTGAAAAGAGTAAGTTGTAACTGCAATAATTAAATCACCTCTTGGTCTATCTTGTCTGTCCATTCTTAAAATATTCTTTCCAGGGAAGTTAAGCATATCATCACTTTGTAAAAATGTTTCCTGAAAAATCAATACATCAGCAAGAGAAAAGGGAAGAATTTTTAACCAAATTTATTTACTTTTAATTCCTCTGCAATTCCAATACAAAAATACAACCATTAGAAGGGGGGAAATAATACTTATATCTTTGTGAATATAATCCCTTGAGAGAATATAAAAAGGAAAACATGTTTTTTTTAGGAATTATAAAGCCTTTATACAACATTTACATAAAAGTTTATTTGTTCTATTTTCATCCGATTTGTATGTTCATGGGAAGATCTATTTTATTAGATTCCCCAAATATTGACTTGATAGAATTTTTTAATGCTAAGGTTGATTTCTTTTTCCTACTTGGAGATTTACTGGTTCTTTCTCTCTTTCAAGTAGACTAAGTTGGGTAAACATCACTTTCATTATTTTTTGAAAGCGTTGAACAATGAATACAGTTTGCTTCTCTAAAGTTTCTTGGAAGGATTTTTGCATGCCCCTTCCAGTCTCTTTTATAATACTTTCTGCATATTTGGTCTGGGTGGTGAACCCTTCACTATGCAAGACCCTTCACTATGCATATATTCACCTTAATGTATGCAGAGCAGCTTTGTGAGTTAGCTGGGTGGGGTACTTTACAATTTGTACAATTAGTGCAGTCTCCTACATGGGATACTCCACAATTTATGCATACTGCTGTTTTGTGGCAGAATTTTGATGGATGCAGAAAACTTATTACACTGTCTAGGTTTATCAATGAAGATTTTAATACGGTGGTTAATAAACCAGAATTTGTTGTTTTTTTCAGTAAATTAGTGCCTAATTTAGATATTAAAACTGGAGAAGACTACCGATTAATTCCTTTCTTAAGGAAACGTCTAATATCTATTACCTCGATATCATTAGTTTCTTGTAGCTTTTTGGCCAAGTTCCGCCAGATGTATGATAGTTGGGATACCATACAAAAGAAATTTGGAAGTGAATCCTTCCTGTAATATTTTCCCCTTGACAGCGATGTTTAAAATGGTGTCTACACCTAAAATTTGTGCAGCACACACAGGGTCCTTGGTGGTGAATTTTATTTTCCCGCTTCGGGTAAACGATAAATTAGTTATTTTTTCGTGTTTCGAGATTTTTCCCTTTATTTCAGCGTATAGTAAGTGGGGGTTGGATTTTGGTAAGTAAGCTGTATTTATTTCATTTTCTAGTAGAATATTTCTTTCAGTAACTTTTCGTTGTCCGGCTCTGATTATTAACTCTTTGTCACTTTTAGTGGTTCGAAAAAAAGATGTTCCTAAATCCATTGTTTTCCTTTATATAGTTATATTTGGTTTATCTATATCTTTGATTTGAAATCTTGAGTGACTCGGCTTGAGACACTGCAATGTATGAAATGCAAAAAGAAAAATATAAATTGGTTACTTACTCAAATCCACGGAAATTCAAATCATAAATGCACTCACCGTTTTATTCAGCAATAAAAAAAAGAACGCTATCGAATTAAGCTTTTATATATATACAAGTGTTATGGTCTCACTACTGCAATTTCACCTACCACGAAAAACGATCCACTATCGGAGCAACGGAGAATGCTTAGGAAAGCACACACAGTTCAACCTTTCGCGTAGCAAGCCTCTAACTTATCAAAACATCTTCAGTTAAAATGTACGTTTTTGTCATTGCAAATGTTCTTATCTACAATTGTTCATTAATTTCTGATGTAACTGTTTTTTAGTCATTCTTTATCTGATAAATATTTGAATATACAATCAAAAATACAGAATCTGAAAATTTTTTTAAACTTATTGACAATCATTTTGAAATCTTCAATCCTTAATAAAAATAATATTTTTCAGAAAATCAATCCTTGGGTTCCGACTACGTATGGAGCATTAGATATGGGTGGCGCTTCGATGCAGATCGCATACGCTTTACCAGAGAAAGATGATCCTTCAGTTGAAACTAGTGGCCTTAAATTATACGGTCAAACACATAATATCTTTTCTCACAGTAATTTATGTTTTGGAAGAGACGAAGCCGAAAGAAGATATCGATACCTTTTAATAACGGTAATAATAAATGTTTTTGTTATTTTTTCTATTTTTAATATCGCACTGCAAATCAATATAATTATTTTCAGAAAATAGAAATATTTTAATGGAAAGATAAATTTAATTTAAGCTTAAGAATGTAATTTTTGTGATGAAATCTTGCACAAAAAATTTATTTCATTCCAAGTTTGAAAGCTATATCTTAGACTATTAAAAATACACTATATATATTTATTAACATTAATTTTTTTCAATTTTCAACAAATCAATTTAAAATATTCATAAAGAATTGTTTTTGTTCATGACTTACAAAATGTATTAATTCTTTTCTGATATTACAGTTAGCTTAATTAAGTCGTTATATAGTATTTTTCAATGGAGGACACAAAATCCTTATAATATTCGCATACGAAGGTGGATAAAATATAAATGACTTTTTTTACAGGAAGAAAAATTTTGTCTTCTCATAAAAAGAAATGATAAATTATGTAAAGTTTAAATAATTGGGGTCCGTATCACTTTATCCTATGTTAGTGTATGTTTAGTATGTTTATTTATTTAGTTACTAGCACGATGAGGAAACAAAGTACCTACTGCTGCTGCCCAATGAATAGTTATTAAATTTTAATGAATTTAAATGTTAAATCTAGAAATTTGGCTCAGATTGAATGCCTAATTTGGTAATAACTCCTCACTGAAATCTCAAGTATGCAGATGGCGCAAATTGTTTAAAGTGTCAGTGAAAAAATTGAAAATTTAACTCATAATCGTCGGCTAAGAACAAGTCTAATCAAAGTGAAAATTTGACAAATTCATGGCCTTATTCTTGATTATTATCAAATTACAATCAAATAAATTGAGAAAAGTGGCATAAATTAGGGAAATGAGCAATGCATTATTTAGAATAAATCGCAATCTCGCAAAATCACAGCAAGGAAAGGTGGGGCCTCGAATTTTTAATGCAAATAAAAACATGATAAGAACAGAAATTTGTCAAATACGTTTGAATCAGGGTTTCTTTCCCGAGATCCCGGGAAATCATAAGATTTCTGTACTTTTTCTATTCCCGGGAATCGCACGGGGACTTCAATAGTTTGTTGGCAATGCTTGAAAGATTTTTAGAAATAAAGTCAGCAATTTGAAAAGCACTAATTGGCATTACAGAAGAACAAATGATGGCCAATGTAGTGTTTGAAACTGTGACTATAATTGTAACAGTCTTAAAGCCAGTGAAAATTGGCATAGAAAAATTATGCAGTCGAAATGCAACTTTGCTGATTGCAGAAGGTGTATTTTCTTCGTTATTGGAGAACTGAACGCGAACAAAATTTAGAATTTGCGAAACATGTGAAATATTCTCTAATCCAAAGAATTAATGATAGACGCAAAGTTAATTTAATAGGATTAATGCAATATTTGAATTTTAGGAAAATATGAACCATCTGCAGTTACTATCGATATTTTGCGATTGCCTGGTAAAAATTGTTTGGTTAGACAAGCCCAAATGATAGAGAGAGGGACAACAAGACTTTTCTGCGAAGAAGAGGAATCAATTTCCAACTCTTCGCTCTCAGAAAAAGAGAGCGTGAAGACTTTTAAAGAAAAACCTCTGACACGTTGGACGAAAAGTTAGAGAAAGCAATTTACTCTCTAAAACAAAAGTTTTATATTGTTCAACCAATAAAAGTACTAGTTTCAACAAAATCATGAAACAAGAAATGCAGTTGTTCAACTCGACTGAAAATCCCTTACCAAACATTATAAAAATATGTGAGGCTTTAAAAACAACTCCTCCAACGTCAGCTGAAGCCGAGAGCGCACTTTCTGCTGCCGGATTATTCGTCACAAAGCTTAGAACTAGGCTGAATGATAAAAGTATGAATTGCTTATGCTTTCTAAAATCCTATTTCAAAAATGAATAATCAATTTAATATATAAGTATTTTTTTAATTCATTTTATAAATAAGTATTAATTTTGGAATTTATAGATGTCCTTATTTTACATAATTATTATTGATTTTATTTAAAAATAACTTGTTTTTAATTTTTTTTAAAATTTTGATGTATTCTGGAGAACGACAATTACATTCCCGGGAATGGAAAACCCGGAAAATCAGAAACCCTAGTTTGAATTGCTATGAAACAGAGCATGTATTTTTAAGCGAATTTCAATTGAAAACGAAAGATAGGGCATCATTACACACTTGAAAAAAATGGTCCTGTATGGAACGGTGCACAAAAATTGAAACTGCTCTGCTACAAGGAGAAGCTCAGTTACCTTCAGGAGAAGTTACTACTACAGTTTTTAAGAAAACATAAAGTATTGTGTGTGTCAATTTTTTCCTAATGATCGACGTACAATTAATGCAGTATACTACTGCGAACTTTCGAAGAAAATAACATATCAGCCCAAAAGACATTCTATTGTAATCTACAATATTCTGCTTCTCCAGGACAATGTAACACCTACACAGCTGGTTAAGTCATGAAAATTTAAAGAACTTCACTGGAGAACAATGAGCATTCTCAATGTAGTACAAATTTAGCATCTACAGACTACCATTTGGTTTACTCTCTCAAAAGAGCGTCAGGAGTAAAATGATTTTCATCGAACGACAAAATAGAAAAGTATGTGCCTATTTGGCTTCGTATACTTGCATCTCCTACAGGGATTTAAAAACTCTCAACGCAATGGCAAAAAATCTGTAGATCTTAAAGCATTGATGTAATGTTGATAAAAAAAAATCTTTTTAAAAATCTCATTTATATTTGATCCATCTTCGTACCATTATATGAAAGTATTTTATTCCATGCACACACACACAATATAGTTTTTAAAAAATCCAATGATCATCACTAACAATGTCAAGGAAAAACAATATCTAACTCTCTTCTGTTCAAAATGCGCAAAAATATTGTTCAGAAATTTGAAATCAATCACCTTTTAGTTTGATTTTGTGATATTGTTTGTGTGATATTGTTTACTGAATTAAATGAACGTATTTTTAATTTTTTTCCTACTAGCTAATTTTTCATGTAATTTTGCTTTTTCCTGAATTTAATTTTGTATTTCATTAGGACCCAACTGTAACAGAAATACAAGATCCGTGTTTACCTCAAGGTTATACGTATACTATTACAGGGGCCAACTTATTCAAACGACCTTGCACCAACAGTACAAAATTTCCTCAAGTATTTAAAGCTGAAAATAAATATATGATGGTAAGAAAATTTATACCTAAAAAGCGTAAAACTTTACAAAATACAATGTCATATTTTAATTATATCTCTCTTTTCTCTCTCTCTCTCATATATATATATATATATATATATGTATAAACATAAATCCAAGACACTCCCTATAGCTCTAATATCAAGAACAGAAATTAAGAGAGATGAGAAAGATTTTCTATGATTTCTATATCTTAGTCGGAAAGTATGTACTTCGCTTTTGCATTTGTAACAGACATTTTTTTAAAAAATTGTAGATGCGATAACAGAGAGAAATGATTACAACTTTTTCGAATCAACAATAAATGTGAGAAGCATAATATACTTTAAAGTGTTTATTCCAAACTGGATGACTCGGAAAAAATATAAAAATTGTTTTTGTGTGCGTGCGTCTTTCAGCAAAGTATTAAAAAACTGAATAATTTCTCGAGTGTTCTTAGTACAATGAAAAATTTTCAGTTTCATTCAAATTTTTCAGTTTGATTCAAAGACAAAAATGATTTCTTTATTAAACAACAAACATGTTAATTGCAATTACCATATGGGATTCACGATCAATAACTTTTTCTTCCATTCCATATAGTTTTCTAATAAAGAAACAAAGATCACACAAAATTTCCATCAAACGCAGCGTCGATTTGAACTCATTTCGGGCTCTGGGCACAGAGGATCTGTAGGCCTTCTTGGCACTGGTGGATCGAAATTTATAACCAGAAAATCTGATTAAGTCTAGCTTATATCCGGACCCCTGGGCGCCCGCCCCAAGCGCCTAATGGATAAACCGGCACTGATCAAACGTTATAATAAACGATGATTCTTAGAACGTAATTTTCTCTCGCTTATAATACACTCGTATCCAAAATTAAAGTTACAAACGTAAAATCCGTGAAAATTGATGAACTATTCACTTTGTTGCCTCTATATATAAATTTGGCACAGAGACGTATTGCAATGGGAGAAAGAGAATATAGCAACAGAACAATATGAAAGAAATTTTAATTGTCAATTAAGGATTGTGAATTGAGTAATATCAAAAAATGTGAAATCATGAATCCGAGATAAAACATTTACTTAGAGAAAAGTCTGTCTAATATGGAGTGTAACCACCGTTTACTGCTATACAAGCCTCACAACGAGCTGCCATACTGTCTTTGAAGGGTGACCGCGGTAGCCAAGAGGTATAGGTATCGGATCGTGGCTTGCTTTGTCACGAGTTCGAGCCCAGTACCACTAAAGACCCGCCGTGTAGGGCAGCGATGCACGTTGAATCTGTCGAGAGCTGAAACATCCTCCCGTTGGTGTGGTGTGGTAGTTAGAAGAGGGGGTGCCAGCTCAGGTGTCGTCCACGTCACTTTACCATGGTTCAAAATTACGTGGTTCGTCGCCAAAAGCCCTCGTGTAGCTGAACAGTGCGATGTTAATATTCAATCAATCAATCAACTGTCTTTGAAGGTGTCAATAAATGTTTGTTTCAACAAAGAACATTCTTCCAAAAGCTCCTGGGAGGAGGGATTCGCTGAGAAATGATTCTTCCTAGACCATCCTAAGCTTATTCAATAGTATTGAGATCCAGATATCTCAAGGCCCCATCCATACGGCAAATATCCTCGTCTTCATCAACAATGTGAGCTCTGTGCCCGCGCATCATCGCCCTTACAAATGCAGTCGGGCCCATAACACCACGAAACAACATCACATTAACTTCAAGTACATCATCTCTATAACACTGGGCATTGAGTTTACTCGCATCAAAGACATGCAGTGGGGTACGACTGCCCAACATTGTGCCGTCCCAGACAGTGGCGTAACGTACACCCCCGTATTGCGGGGGCAGGTACTCTATGGGTACTCTTGAATGACGCCAAGTACGTATTTGGACTCGGGGCCCAAAACCTGACTTCGCACGGGGCCCTAATATTCTTCGTTACGCCACTGGTCCCAGACAAGGATTCTTTTGAAACCGAATCTGTCGATTTCTGTTAAGTAGGAGGGATGAAAGCGAGCTGCACTCTCTCTTCAGGTGAAGACTCAACGAGAATGAATTTGTCTGGAATATTTCGACTCATCATTGAAAATAAAACGCCCCATTCTTGTGACGTCCATGACTGATGTTTTCAGCTCCTCAATATCCGGTCTTTCCTTTTGGATGCCACCAAAAGGACGCACCAGACTGGATGCCGGGTGTAAAAATCAATCTCTGTTAGATGGCTGTAGACAGTTTTCATGGAAATTTTTCCAGACACAGTAGCAGAGTCACGAACAAGCTGAGGAGCCGTTGTCCGTCTTTATCGTCGTGAGCTTAATGCCAAGTAACGATCCTGTACAGTGTCATTGCTCTGTGGTGGCTTTATCCAACCTTCTTGGTGACCCCGTACCACTTTTTAAAATTGATTCCACAGCCGGGAGACCACTTTCGGTGCCACTTGTAGCGATCAAGCCACCTCCGCTTGAGACTGGCCTGGCTTCAAGTCTGCCAACGGCTATTCATCTCAAGGAATCATCTAAATGGGTATGAGAACTCATTCTTACTGAAAACAGGCTAACTTTTGTTTATTTTAATGCAATATTCACGAAGCTGTAGGCAAAAATCCCAGATGCTTAAGCGATCTCAATCCAGTAACAATGTAAAAACTAATGCTGAATGACTTATTTTTCTAAAGCGAAGATTGATATTGTCGAGCCCGTTCTTCGAAATATATAAACTACAAATTCTATAAATTTAGCAGGTAGTAATTTAGAATTATATTGAAAACTATGTTTGTGACATTAATTTTGGACAAGAGTGTATATTTGCGATGGAACCATATGCCAAAAACTACTTCATTCTAAAAACTCACTTATTACATTTTCACACTAAGATTAAATTATTAAATTCATGATCTTAAATAGAATTTATAAAAAAATCAGTTCCAACTTCTTCCTAAGGTAAAAATTAAAATGTATGTTTAAATGTCTAAAATACTGGAACACACGCATCAGTTTTATACATTATAGTCACAGAAGTGAAGAACAGCAGAAATATGCATCATATCAATTGTCGCGGACTTTCACCCGCGGAGATGTGTGGGTGCACTGAATGATGAGACATTTTAATAGAATCGAACACTATTTATGACTAGCAAATTACTTTATAAGCGAAGGAAGCCGTCAGCTTAATATATTACTAACCTATATATCAATAATTATTAAAATACTTATCTTTGTCGAGTAAATCCACAGCAATAATGTTCTTCCTACTCGAACTCTGGTAGCTTCAATTATTATCACTCTAACTTCAGCACCAGACTGACAACGTTCGTCAATCTTTCTCTACTGCCTACTTCACTTGACTATAAATAGTTACTCTCATTGACATAAATCATGATCTCATTCACAGAAAGCGGTTTTATAATTATACAATAGTTAAAAAGGATTTTTCCTAAGGTATTAGTAAGAAACGTTAATAGAACCCGTTCCATAATGTATAATTTACCAAGAAAATCCTTGCGTAAAAGCTTTGAAGATGGTTAAGGGCATGGTTAATGGAAGATGGCATCTTATTATAAAGGCCGTAAACTTTGTAAGGGCCAAGGGAGTTAGTCATTGCGAACGTTAACAACACCTTAAGGTTGCCTTCGGTAAATGTACGAGAGCCTGTACTAAACGCCGAGCACATTTTTAGACAGAAAAATGTCTCAATTTGCATGCAAATTTGCAAAAATATAATTCATACATCTGTTTATATAATATAGCGTTTTTAAAATTTCAAAAAATATTCCATAAATTTTTTTTCCTTTTAACACGTAGAGATAATTCGTTTAACATTATGGTATAGGAGAAAAAACGTGAAACACATTTTACGTCATAAAAAATAGGCCAACTTGTATAAAAAGGAAGTAGTATGATAGATTATGCTGCTCTCTATAGGATAGCGAAGCCCAAACATAATATTAATGTTTCAGTTCTTGTATATCTGAAAAAATATTCCAAATTCGGGCCCTATTCTTTAACATTAAGCGATAACATTCTTAAATTCATGGGGGCTGATTACCATTTATTTTTTGGAAACAAGTTGGTCAAGTCGAGATAAAATGTTGGAAATGTTTTAATGTAGATGAACTAAAATAAAAGCAAAATTAAAATGAAAAAAAAAATGAAATCAGAAACAAAATTTGAGCTAAAACTTGACAACGAAAACTGGTCTAAGGAATTGGAATTTTTTAACGAACTTGACCACTCAAACCTAGACCTGCATCTTCAACTTGAAGATCAACTGATTAATATAATGTTTCAAACTACAATAACGTTCGAAATTAAACTGAAACAATGTGAATCTCAAATTTAAAAAAGCAGTTTTATGCATTTATTTCGATACATTGAATGAATGCAATCCTGTTTACAACAAAAAATATGAAACTTTATATTTTGATCTGATGCAGAAATTTCAGACTGAAAAATATTGAGAAAATCATCAGTCTTTAGGTGTATTTGTGATTCTATTTTCTGTTGATACATATTGCAAGAAAACTTTCAAATAGATTGCATAGAGTTTCAAATAGTGAACCCTCAAATCCCACCCTTGTGTACGGTGGTTACTGAATCTTCACGTAGGCATGGTGTGGAAGTTTCAAGAATGGGGTGCTAGCTCGAGTGCATTCCTGTCACTTGACGGAAGGTCAAATTTATGAGGACCATCCCCAATAATCCCTGTATTGCTTAGAAGTGTGACATTAATAAACAGTCTCAATCAATCGCCCAGTAAACAACTCTAATAGTCTAAGCTCCTCTGTACCAGTTTTTCTGACACTGAAGTGTAAACTGTATGCTGTGTTCACATTCTATTAAATGCCACTACTTGTGAAATCTATACCTAACTTTTTTTAAGCGACACGTTTTAAATTAGTTTTAATTGTAGATGCAACTACTGAGCATAACCAGAAATATTATTCATTATAACTATTTTTAAAAAATAAGAAAAATAAATTTTTTTACATATTCCTATAGTTATTTTTTTTTTTTATCTTTTCAGGAAAGGAACTACACATTTATTGGTCAAAGCTCTCCTGAACTTTGTCAGAGCAGTGTAGCTAAGTTATTAAATGATGATATTTGCAAACAGTATAGATTCAAAGAATGCTTCAAAAAACTTGACAATATTCCAGATGACCAAGAATACCTGGTAATATTTTTTTAACAAAAAATATGTTCAACTCTTATATTGTGTCTTTTATTTCTTCTGTGTGGACATAAGCAAATATGCGAGTATTTACTTATCAAGAATAATTTATGTGAGGCTGAATACAATAATACCTTCTTTGTTGATATGTGAAAGTTTATAATTATAATTGATCATCAAAACTTAAGTGCCTTGAACTATGTAATCTTGTTTTATATTTCTCAAATTTTTATGTTCGTATTCGGATATTCTATGTTAATAAACCTGAGATTACTTTTTCAGTTTTGAACTATGTTAAGCAATGAAAGAATTTAAAAATAATGGAAGTACCATACTGTTGTAATCAGCTCAAGCTTATAGACTAAACAAAGTTTGAGAAACATGAGATAATGCAGATGAAAAAAAACTCTTATATTCATATTTATATCAAAAAGGAGGAAATATATTAATAATTTTTTTTCTCGTATTATATATATATATATATATATATATATATATATATATATATATAATTTAAACCTTCAAAACTCTGTATACAGCACATGCACCGACGAGTTTTAAAAAGGTTAATATTGCTATATATCACCAGTAAAAGAACTTATTATATAAGCCTTTCTCTAACTTTTGTATATGTAACAATTATATCACGTATTAATTTTCAGGCCTTTGCAACATATTACTTCACAACTGATTTCTTGAATGTTACACACAGCTCTCTAGAAGATTATGAGCAAGCCATGGAAAATTTTTGCATTAAAAACATAACAGAAGTAAGTATTGTTTAAATAATTATAATTTTCCCGAAATATATTAGTTCATTTTTTCCATAATGTGAATAAATATAACTGTTAGAAATAAATTTTAAATACTTAAAAAATATGACATTTTGAATTATTTAAGGAAAAGATTCTCTCTTTCCCTTCACTCATAAAACAATATTAAAAAGCTCTTATAAGGGCTCATATCATTTATCTATACTTTTCAATATAAAACAATTAAAAGGCGTGAAAAATTTATTCGGAAAATGTTTATTTATATATACTAGCTGTATGGCCCGGCGTTGCACGGGCTTTCTCTTTCCCTCATGACACCAGCATTTCTGTGTGTGTGTGTTTGTACGCGCACATTGTGAGTGATTTCTAAAATTATGTCAATAAGTTTCCCTTTTTCGAAATTTGTTCCATTCCACTTATTCAATTCCTACTATTAGCTCGCACTGTCTATATATTTATTTATTTATATATTTGTATATTTATTTATTTATCTTGGTGGAATTTTCAATCGTTAATAAAATACATTTTAAAGCACTGAATTGAGCTGAAATTTTATATACAGGATCATTTTGGATGACAATACAATAATTTAATTATAATTAATTGATTAAAACTACTTATTTAAAGAATTGCAAATACAGCCACGTTGGCGACTTAGCGACCATTTTGGCGACTTGTGTCAAAACTTGAAAAGGTTTTTTTTTCTCACATGTTAAAGCATTCAATTGGACTGAAATTAAAAGGACAATACGATACTTAATGATAATTAAAAAAACTAATTACCACTTAATGTTGTGATTCTGTCCTATGTATATACATATTTATATTCATTGTAACAACTTAATAAAAAGTAGCTAAAATAAAATTTTTCGTTGTTGATCTAAGTAGGAATTGACTTAAAAACTATTTTTTTATATTACTTGTTTTTGATTTAAGACAAGTTCCTTTCCCCTCTCTATAGCCCGGCATAACACGAGTTTTTTTGGTGTAAAATTATTGTTCTATCTTCCCCTCCCCCTTACAGATAAGATATAGCTTCAAATTTCGATGTATGACTTATAAAAAACAATATTGCGTTAGAGTTAAAAAAATTATTAATGTGAAGCAATAAAAAAAGATTCTGATGCTAAGAGTAAAACAAAAAACTTTCATCATTTTTTAATAATAGTTAGTTTCTATAAGAATCTAAAATAATAAAATAGATTTTAGATTTTCATGAATCAATCAATCGTTACATATAGTTAGCTTAAAAATGTCTGTAAAATGTATTTTGATCCAAAATAATAGACGACGTACTTTTTTAAAAACAAAGAATTAATTTAGTAATGAAATGATAGAAATAATCCTTTTAAAAAAATATATATATATTTATTAAAATCAAATTTCTATAAGTAATAAATAAAAGAAAAATTTACAGATAGCTATTGAAACGATTGCTTTTTTCTGAACGTTTGAATGTTTGATTAAACATAAATATATATAAGTCACAAAAACAGTATGGGGGAAAGCTTATATATATATATATATATATATATATATATATATATATATATATAGGCTTATTCTCTGCAAACAAGAGATAACATCCAACAATCACATATCACATTCGAAAAATACATAGACAATAGAAAATCACACAATGAAGGACGTATGAGTAACCCAGATAAAAAATTATAAAATGGATGCTGCAGTATTATAAACATTGCTGACTTAGGACAGCTAATATATAAAATAATTTATATAAAAGTGGGGTTGAACATGTTTTTTGGCCAGCCAACCTTCCCCCTTTATGTAAATAATACTGAGCAAAAACCTATTAAAAGTAATGGATAGGAATATCTAAATCCATTGCAAGATAGAGATAACTTACCTAAAAATTGCACTTAAAAATGCAGAGCCCGCGCTAAATCTGAGTGCAAAAAATAAGTTATTGCCAGATTCTGGACCCTAATGCATATTTAAATCATGTGAATGGCTGAAACGTAGCACTTAACAAAAGTATAAAAAGAATGGAAATAAAAATTAATAAGAGTTGCAAATTATAGCATAACTTTAATATGTTCATGTGTATATTAAGTAATATTTTTGATAAAAGAGACTCATTTGATTTTAACATTATAAAAATGCCTTTTGGGGGAAGTAACCTACACCTATCAATATTTAGAAATATTATCTTAAATTTTATAAAAAGAAACAATGATTTAGTTACTGATAACATTTTAAAACAAAGTAATTTGGTGAATTTTTTCAATAATTGTTTAGAATACAATTATCCAAGTAAATATATTTATAAATATATTTCTATTTCTAATTAAATATATTTTTATCTTAGTTCATTATTTTATTTAAAATTCCTTTTATTTAGTTTATTTTTTTAAAAAAACAAAAAAAATTTGTAAGCGCCTATTTTAATTGCGATATATCTATTAGAATATAACCATCCAAGTTTTTTTACTTTGTTTTATATTTTTATTTGATTTTATCTATTCTTAAATTTGTTCATTATCGTTTTTAAAACTTCCTTTATTTAGTTTATTTTTAAAAAAATCTTAGTGGTTTGTTTAATTGCAAAATAAATATCCAGGTGGCGCCACTATTTTTCCTTCTCGAATAGTTTTTCCAATTATTTTACGTCATTTCGCGTAGGGAGCTTATTCTGGAAGGTTGAATTTTCCATTTCCAGTAATTATTTCACACGTAAGTTTTTTTTTAATTTTTTTTATTTTATTTATTTATTTTTTATTCCTCTCCTTGAGACATTCATTATTGTTCTCTTTTCTTAGCTTCATTTTAATATATTATCAGGTTTTTCTTCCACGTGTTGTATTAGGCTTAACTTTTCAACCTGGTGTTTTTTTTCCTATTATGTCGAAAGTTTCTGCTGTACGGGGAAGGTAGGATCCGTAAAGCATTGCTAACCCTAATTCGCTGGCCTAATTCAGCGACAGCCTTAGAAATCATAATAGGTATCCAGTTTAGTCCAAAGACTTTTTTGTATCTACATTTGTTGTGTCTGGTGAATTCCAATTTCTTCCTGCTTTAGTACTGTAGGTTCTAGTACTTCTTCACTGTTATTTTATAGTACTATATATATATATACACACTGCTGGCCACCGTAAATGCAACACCAAGAAAGACAAGAGATAGCACAACAAAGTTTATTTTGTAAATAACATGTTGACCAAGTATCAAATGATTAAATTTATAGACTTCTGTGAAGTGTGGTTCCTGCCAGAATCAGTAGCCAGAGTAGCCGCCATTGTTGGAGATCACCGCCGCCACACGCCTCGGCATTGATTCAAAGAGACTTTGGATGTGTTCTTGGGGTACAGCAGACCAAGCAGCTTCCACACGTTGCCAAAGTTGATCTGGTGTAGCAGCTGGAGGTGTAATCTGGGTCAATCATTGAGCAACCATGGACCACATGTTTTCTATCGTCGAAAGATCCGGAGAGGGGCCCCAAGGAAACAATTCAATCTGGTGATTGACGAAGAACCTTTGGACAATCGTGCCACGTTGGTCAACGCATTATCCTGTTAAATTTTGGGTGTGGCCAAACCGAAGGTAAGGGGAAGGGCAACTGGGAGTTAGCGCTGGCTGTTTAAAGTACCGGCAATCGTACTAGAAAGGGAGGAATTAATACCCCCCCCCCCTTCCCCGGGGGGACCGGGGTGGGGGTGCATAACGCAACTTTTTAGCATCCTCTCGGTGTTTTCCCGACTCGAATCCGACCATCGTGGTGTTGCAGACAGATGCGGGCTCGTCATAAAGCCTTCATTTTCTGCCAACCATATCCTTCTGTCATCGCACCATTGGTGGCGGGGCGTCGTGGGTTTTGGGGGGGGAAAACAAGGGCGTCTTGGGGGAAAACCCCCCTGTAAAACAGCGTCGAATGGTCCGCGAACCCGGATCGTTTCCACTCAATTCGTGCTTGGTTTATGATGTGACTGAGCGACCATACCGCCCTGCACACAATTTTCCTTCTCACGTGAAGTGGCACTGAGGGGGTGCATCACCCGTCCTGTGTACCCTCCTGCTTCAACGGTTTTCCGAATTACAGTTGTTTTTTTCGTCCCAAAATGACTACCGATTTTTGAAAGATAATCCCAATCTCGGGGGGCCATATCCTTCCCAGTCAACCCATCGATCAAAAGCTGATTGATGTTTTTACGAGACATAACTGATCGTTTTTTTAAAAAACCCCAAAAAAAAAAGGGACGAAATCGTCGAAATCTAAGCCAAATAGCGCTTTGAGGTGGGCCACAGGGCGCGTGATTTTGTCTGCGCGTTTAACTTGCATATCTGACTCCGCAAGCATGTTGTAAATTTTATGTTTTTGCTCTTCCTTCAGGGTGTTGCATTTACGGTGGCCAGCAGTGATTATATATATATATATATACATGAACTGAAAAAAAACATTCAAAAAGAAAGAAAAACAATCTGATAAAAACATTTTAATATTTTATTTTAATTTTAACGTTTTTCATTCCACTGTTTTTAGTAAATAATTTAAACACGTTCCTGACAAAAATAAAGTTTTTGTTATACAAAACTAACATATTCATTATTTTAACAATAATTTTATGTATTATTATAATAATTTATATAATATCTTATTTATAACATATTGTATGTCATTTTATAAAACTTTCTAATTACAAAATTGTTGGCGAAGTTATTAAATGCGCGAATAAAATTTGGAGTATTTTTTTAAAAAATCATAAAATTTAAGCGATGATGCAGTTCCGAACCCGGATACTACCATTTAAAAAAGAAGCGTGTTAACCGATCCCGAGGCGATTTATTCGGGAAAAAGCAGAGAAAAGACCTTTAAAATAAAAGGAAGCGATATTCACTTCGCATTGCGATATTTGTTAACGTTAAAAAAATTTTTTCGGGCTTCATTTTTAAGTTAATGACTTCAAACTTAACACATCGATTGCAAACAAAGGTAATTTTTAAACAAAAATTGAAACAAAATTAATGCTTCAATATTTCTCGCAAAAAGGGGAAAAAATTGAAAAACTTTTTTTAAAAAAACCATTATTTTTAAGATATTTTATCAATCTTTGTACAGATTACGAATAATATTGTCTACACACGGAAAAAAGTTTCGTGAGTTTATTTTTATAAATAAAGAAGTTATTAAGTATTTAAATACAATTTTGAGTATTTTTTGAAAAATCGTAAAAAATTTTTACATTTTTTTTTTAAGCTGATTCAAAAAGGGGCTTTTTTTCAGTGAAAAATATCTTTTCTTTAAACCCAAAAAAAAATGAAAAGCGGAACGATTTAAATTCATACTCAAAAAACTATCTTTTTTGACTCATTTTAAAAATCTAAAAAATAAAAAAATATAAATTTTTTTGTAAAAAATTCCCTATCTGGAAAAGTAAATGATTTTTCCCGATTCTGAAATTATTTTTGTCGATCTCATAAAAAAAAAATTTGATCACGTTTAAAAAAGTCGGAAAAAAAAATTCGCATTTTGAATTTGGCCCCCGGAAGGAAAAATGGCCCTAATTATGAGTTTTAAGGTTTTTAATTAATATCTTTTTAACTAATTGGAATATCGGAATATAAATGGTCAAAACGGATTTCTAGGATCATTCCTGATCTTTTGGTACCTTCGGCGAGTTTCTGCGTCGTGCGGTTCGTGAGAAGATACAGTCCCATAGCCACATAGATACGTTTGTTTACCTACGAATTTTAATAGTGTAGATAAGCAATTTCTTAACTTTGGCGCATTTAAATACTTAAATGTATTAGTTAATTAAGGTACATGTTTCACCTGCAACAGAAACTCGTCTCGACCAAAGAAATAACTCGAAGGGACTCATTTTATTCCTTAATTAATAACTTGAACGCGATTAGTCATATCTCCTCATAGCACTAAAATTTTAACATACGAAAGTGAAATAGTGTATTATATCTATACTTTCAGATATAAAAAGATGTTCATGAAGGAGAGTTTTCTCTAATACGTTTTTTAAACAAAACAACTGCGACCATTACATTATACATTTGTGTAGTTCCATTTCAACAAAATAATTCTGACAAATGTTTATGACTCTAGATTCCAAGAGAATATTAAAGATACAACTAAAAGCAGAAACGAATACAATGAGTAAAATGTATCTTCGAGTTCATGCATAGTTATGTGAATACATACTCCTTCATAGAAATAATTAAAATTTGTTGAACTCTGATTGATTATTAACTTCTTCCCAAAATATTTTTATTATAACTCAGTAATTACACGGGGGTTTTTTTTGGGAAACCTAGGGGCTAGCTCACCCAAAAAGGGCTTAGAGCCGGGGTGGGCAGACTTTTCCAGGGTACGGGCTACTTCTAATTTTTTCAAGGTGTTGCGGTCCACCTAGTAACGTAGGTGTGGTGAGGTAAGAAAAAAAAAAGGCCTACAATATTTTTATTATAACTTAATAATAAATACGGAATATGTACTTATCCACGTAACTAAAATTTAAAAAAAACTCACACCTTTCAAACCGCATTTACCAGGTGTATGCATATCAAATGAGACGATTGCTAACAGATGTCGCCAAGCATATATGCAAACAATACGAAACCATGACACGTGATTTTTTGAGTTTGACCCTTTTATACTCATGTTTTGGGGTACATTTGGGCGAGGGTTTTAGCGGCATTGTATTTTTTTTCGTGTTGAAAATGTCAAATTTTAGCTTCCCACCACAATTTGCGGACGCATTAATTTTTTTTTACCATCTGACGAAAAATCGCCCAATCGCATCAAATGGGAAAAATACGGTGGCAATGCTCAGCCGGGGCGTTCTACAGGTGGTTTCAAAAGTTTAAAAATTGGGGGTTTTTATGTGGGGACGAGGGCGTGGCAGACAAGAAAAAAATTTTAAGTGTGGTTCAAGCATTACTTGATAAAGATGATGGCCAAATGAAAGAACATCTTGCAGAGAACAATTGAATGTTGACCAGAGCACTGTTTCCCGTCATCTCAAAGCAATGGGCAAGATCATAAAGGTCGGTAGATGGGTACCACACGAGCTAACGGACCGTCAACAGGAAAAACAAAAAATCGTGTGCGAAATGTTGCTTGCCCGCTACAAACGAAAGTCATATCTCCATCGTATTGTGACTGGTGATGAAAAATGGATTTATTTTGAGAAGCCCAAGCGTAATGGATCATATGTTGACCACGGACAGCCGTCCAAATCAACTGCAAGGCCGAATCTCTTCGGCCGCAAGAGAATGCTGTGTATTTTTTGGGATCAGGAGGGACCAATCTATTATGAGCTTCTCAAACCCGGCGAAACCGTTAATACTGATCACTACAAGCAACAATTACTTAATTTGAACGATGTTATACTCGAAAAACGCGAGCAATACAAGAAACGGAAGCACAAAGTGATTTTCCTTGATGACAACGCACCTAGCCACCGTGCTAAAACGACAAAGGACATCGTTAAGGCACTCGGCTGGGAGCCCTTAGCGCATGCGGCTTATTCGTCAGACTTGGCTCCTTCCGATTACCACCTATTTGCATCATTGAGACACGCATTGGCTGACCAGCGCTTCACTTCTTACGAAAACGTCAAATCTTGGCTTGATGACTGGCTGGCCTCAAAAGACCGATCATTTTTTAGGCGTGGTATTCACAAATTACCCGAAAGATGGGAAAAATGTGTAGCTAGCAATGGATACTATTTCCAATAAAGAAATATTAACAGTTTTAGCAAATTTATTGTGTTTTTTTTAAAACAATCGTCTCATTTCATTTGCATACACCTGGTAAAGCAAAATGCAAGATACAAACATAATAATAGCCACAAATATAATATCAAATGATGCATTTATTATCAAACAATTCACACACACACACAAAATACATTAAAAAATAAAACATTTTCATGTGAAGTTAGTTCTCGTAGTGATAGCCAGAAAAAGACTTAGTCTGCATACTGTTTGCCTATCTTGAGTATTTCGGTACAAAATTATTAATTGCTAAGCTTCAGGTGGTCACCCCTAAATGTCTTGGCGGTCCACCGGTCGATCACGATCGACTTAATCCCCACCCCTTGTTTAGAGTAATAGACTGGGAAACAATCACCAATGCTCTCTGCCTTTATCAAGCTAAATTCCTTCTTTTCTTTTTTACCGAAGAAATCAAGTTTTAACAGAACTTGTTTTTATAGGAATTATACATATTTTCAAAATACAAAAGTATGTAAAAGATACAAAACAAATACCGATAAGTAAATACAGAGCAAGAGAGAAAATAAATTCCATTCAAATATGCTTGTAAAGATAAGATGTACAGCAGATACCTCCAAAACAGGTATATATTAGTACGAAAACAAAGACAGAAAAACGAAAAAAAATTGATAATAAAATTTGCCACAAAATACAAATTTCAGATAAATCATTTGTTGAATGATGCCATTTCAATGGCTCGACAGCCCTGGGTGGGCCCTGGCCTTCTCAAGAAGTCTTCTCCACACACACAGGCATCCCTACTTTTGGCAACTGTTTTCCAATTTTTCACCTTTAAAATTTTTAAGTCGTTTTCAACACAATCAATCCATCTTAACGAGGGTCTGCCCCGAGATCTACTTCCCATGGGCTTTGCCCGAAAGATTTTCTTGCAGCAACGATCTCAATTCATTCTAGCCAAATGACCAACCCATTTAAGTCTCTGTAATTTGAAAAATTTTAAAACAGGTTTTTGTAAATTTTATAAAGTTCTATAAAATCTTCTCCATGATCCATTCACTTGGATCTGAATGATACCACTAATTTTTGTTAATACTTTTTCTTTCTATTTTATATAAAAGAATCACAATTCCTAGGTGAGTGAGTGAATATGATCGTCGCACTATTCAGCTACTCGGTGGCTTTGGGCGATTCACCTCGTAATTTGGAACCATGGTCAAGTGACGAGGACGACACCTGAGCTAGCATCTCCTTAACTTCCACACCAACGTGAGGACGCTTGAGCCTCAACATATTTAACGTGCATCTGCCCTTTCTGCACGGCAGGTCTTCAGCGGTACTAGGCTCAAACTCACAGACACGTCGCCGCGAGTCCGTTACCTTGACCACTAGGCTACCGCGACCACCCCAATTCCCTGAAAGGAATGTAATTCATTTTAGATCTTTTTAGCTATACTTTACCTCAATACAACAAAAAGGGATCCACTGTCATCTAAGGGATTTGGCGTAGGATTGCAAAAGAAGTCATTATTCTAAATTGAAATTGTGTATAAAAATAAGGATTTAAATGAGAGAGTAAAACAATGATTTTTCCATTTTCAGAGGTGGAGGGACTAAATGATATTTTTAGTTACATGACATAAGAACACGTTGTGTGTTGGGGTCAGCGTCCCCAACGGAACCAAAAAAAACGATTGGGTGTATCTTTTAAATTAAAACGATGTAAATAAGAAATAAACGGGCATTGGTTGGTTAGGTTGATTGATTGATTTTTAACGTCGCACTGTTTAGCTATAAGAGGGCTTTTTCGATGGACCACGTAATTTTGAACCATGGTCAAGTGACGTGGACGACACCTGAGCTGGCACCCCCTCTCCTAACTACCACATCAACGGGAGGACGTTTCAGCTCTCGACAGATTTAACGTGCATAGCTGCCCTATACGGCAAGTCTTTAGTGGTACTGGGCTTGAACTCGTGACAAGGCAAGCCATGGTCCGATACCTATACCACTCGGCTACCGCGGCCTTTGGTTAGTTAGGAATTTATAACATAACTTGTGAATGAGGATTTATATTCAGGATTAATTAATTAATTTTAATTCAGGATAATAGGATTTGACCCTAAGCCAGCATCAGAGTTTGGACAATAACTCTTTCAATCCCCGATTTATTTTTAAGGATTTTAATGACATAGAAGCAAGAGGCTGGAACACCCATCGACGTAGTAACGAGCATTATCTCTCAACACAACAAGTCGTTAGAGGCAAAAAGACTCGAACCATGGATTCGCGAACAGGGTCATATTTCAAGTAGTAGAGTTGTTTAAGAATTGTGTGGGGGCAGCAGGGGATATATATATATATGTGTCAGGCCCAGGCCTGCTGGTAAAATGAGGAGGGCATCATCTCTAAAATACTTTTTTATTTCTTTTCAATCACATAAAATACAACATGGCAGCCCTTTGGCGCGCAACCGAGTAGAACAATAAACAACACTTCGGTGAGGAGTCACCAGCTAAGCCTTTTCGAGTATGCGTTCTCCTTCGTCAGCGCTCGCTCCACCTTTAATAAAAATAGGCTTATTAACCCACTAATCCTTACGAGATGGTATAGAGTTCGCTCTATTTTCATTTATTACTTACTTAATTTTGAAGCAAAACTTTTCAAACCTGACATATATATAGCCAACGTACTTCGATGTAATATGACGGAATGGAATATTCAGAGTTAGATTCATTCAGTTGCAAAGAATTGACACTTGATTTGAACCTCGATATTTAAAGAAATTACTTTTTTTATATAGGCATTAACACGTGTTCTATGCTTATATTTCGTGATGCATGATGCAATTAATATCATAAGTTTTGGATCCAGCATAGATTTTATCTTTTTTTTTTGTTGTTGTTGCAGTAGCCTAATTAAACCACTGTTGTTTTTCATCGTAGGAGCTTCTGTAACTACAGAAATTAATTTTGAAGGAGGAAGGAGTTACACTTTTGCAGAAAGTCATTCAGAATTCAATACATCTTGTCCTTTTCAAGTGTTGTGCATTGGTATTAATTCTGCATGATTTTTCAAAACAGTTTAAATCCGGTGCACGCACATCAAAAAACAGTTAATTGAACTACAACCCAAATATCCTCACAGGCAATGGTTCAAAACTCGATGATTTTATCTTATGCTTTAAATTATCGGTCAAATCAATACCTCTTTTCACAATTATATTTTGAGATAAAGGGGCCTTTTGATTTAAAAGGCCTTCATATGTAAACAAACAATGTGTCTCTGTAGCTTTCATTATACATTCCTGTACAAATTTTATGTGTGAAAGCAATAACTGTGTGCATCTCCAAACGACAATGTAATCAATGTTCATTCTCTTTTTCACATTGATTCTGCTTTATTTCTCGAAATTACGGTATCTTTGTAAGAGATTAATTACGGTTATCTTATAGAATATCCCTATATTCTCAAAACAATATATAAAGCTTATTTTGATGTTTATTATTTTAGGAAAAAATATAAATAAAGCGAAATAAAAATTAAGAATACTCTCGTATGTGTATTTTTCCGATCAGAAATTTACCATATAAATTTCATTTCAGGTGCAGAAAATATCGAAAAGTAAATTTGCAGTACAGTATTGTTTCAATTCCAAATATATACATGAAGTATTGATTAATGGATTTCGTTTTCAAAACAGTACATGGAAAAACATACAGTTTGTTCAAAATGTAAGTAAAATATGTTCTTCAGTATAAATTTATACGTCGCTTAAGTAAATCAAACGTTTTTATTGCAACTGTTTTAAAATTTGAACCGCGTGAACAGAGAGTATGTTAAAGAGCTTATTAAACAAAATCGGTAAATGAACGAAGGTCATGCAATGTTTAATTATTTTCTAATCTTTGAAGCGATGTCCTTGCTGTCAGTATATTCATATGAATCTTTTATTCACAGGCATCTAAATTCTTACGGAATATTTGATTTTAAGAGCTATCTTTAAAGCATTATCTGAGCTATTATTAGTCCAAACTAAGAAATAAATGTTTTTATGAAATTTCTAGGATCAGATTAAACTAGCGAGGGGGAACTATTATTTCATTATAATGAAAATAATTTAACACAATCTACCGACGTATCATAAATACCTTTTTCTACCACAAGGGGTAAAATGACCCATGTTTAAAAAGTTGTGAATTTTAAGATGTATATAGAACAAAAAAAACACACCTTTTAGTTCAATTTAGTGTACAGTACAAACAAAACATTTTTTCAAATCATTCAATCTTAAACTGTTTATTTGAAAGAAATATAAAAATCTTAAATTAAGAAAAAAACTATATATAAAGTTTATTAACGTTAACAGCATTTTTTGCAAATTATGGGACTTAGTAAAACACATTTTCCTCATATATCTACTCTTTCTTTATAAATTGTTCTATCAGCCGCAATTTCAACAGATTGATCTTCAACTTCAGTTTCTGAACTCAATAATAACTTCATCCTTTTTCTTTTTTTTTCTTAGTTTTTAAGATTTATTTGAAGTATTCTCTTCACTATCTGTGCCTGAGAACTCTAATTCCTCCACATTCCAAACAGTCTTTATTTATGTTATCTACCTTTCCTAATAATTTCAAATATCTTAAGCATCTCGATATTTTTAGAATAGAAGTTATCAGCTTAGGATTTTTTTTTTTAAATGTTGTCTGACAAAATATTACTGTAACTTTCAATATTCTAAAAAAATAAGCAATCTAATGCAAAAAAAAACTTGATATAGCGAACTCTTGGTTATACCCACTTCGAACTCGTGGTATAATGAATTTTCTATGATAATGATCTATTTTCTCTGCAGCAATTGATCTGTTTTATCTCACTAATGCTATTTGAAACGTTTATAATGATCTTTTCCGAATGATTTACGTATAATTGTCATACCAAATCTAGAATGTAAAGAACTCTGATTCAACGAAAACAAATAGATTCTTGGAACTTAAATTTTTCTTCAAACTTATACAAATAGCAACAATGAGTTTGTCATACATTCATTCATACAAAAATGTATTCCATATAAATATTTCTTCGGGTCAAATGGACCATTGCGGTAAATATATAAGCCAAATTACATACACTTCTCGGTAAAAATAATAAGAGGGGGTGAATATAGAAAAATACATTTGATATATTTTTTTAATAAAAGTAGTAAATTCAAATGGATGAGTAATATTATTTCCAAGAACTTTTAACTAAAAGCTCTAAAAAAGTCATTTGACCCTTCGTGGTAGGTTTAATGTTAATTGTTTATTTAGCATTAAAATTGCAGATTGCTAAATTTTACATTGAAAGACACATTTAAACGCGGCATAGCATTTTAATCAGGCCCTATTAAATTGATCGTTAAATTTTTTCAGCAATTATTATTTTACACCAAACTGGGTCATGATTTTCCAGATATTCTACAAAAAAATTTATTTAAAAAATGCGACAATTTTATTTTTAATGATTCTATCACCATCAAATTAAACAGTGCTTCCAAAAACTGTTGCGACAACCAAATATCCTACATGGATTCAAAAAAGCATTTTTGAGCAATATATTAATTGACCAAGCGTTGACACCATGCTTAAGCCTGTAATGCAATGAAAATCTTTCAGAGGACAATTCAATAACATAAAATGTTGGTATTCTCAGTATAACTGATATTGTATAAAATGACGATCGTTTGTTTGATGCAGGAGAGAAAATCAAATTCCCACTCAAATAGTCTGAATAGTCAAAAATGAATTCCATGTTGTAGGCCTTTTCATTTTAAAGGCTTTTCATTAATAATTACTGCGAAATGAACTCGCAACCTTATTCGCGAAATAGACAAAATTGCATCGAATTTTACAAGAATGAATAATATAAAATATATTTGTAAATAAAATGTTAATTCAGTTTTAATTTCAAAATATTCCATGGCTATAAATATTTTCACAACCAGAAAATTATGAACTAATAGTTATACAGTAAGACCCCGCTTAATGCGTAGGATACGTTCCATCAAAGTAGAGCGTAATGCGAAACAGCGCTAAACGAGGCTATCTTAACATGTAAATAATGGGGTTAGGGGAAGATGGATAGAAAATTGGTTAGGTATTAAATTTAATAGTTATGTTTTTTTTTTAATAAAAATAAAACCAAACATTTATTTCTTACAAAAATAAAAATATAAATGAATATATACATATAAAAACAAAATTCTAAGTCAGTCAGATCATTCAGTCTGTTCTGTGTTTCCAATTTTCTGCCTTTTTGTCAAGAAGGCATCTTATTGAAGTTGCCAAATTCAATGCAGCACTAATTTGAGATTGACGTTTACCAGAATCTAACCTTCTAATCACTTGCATTTTAGTTCCCAGTGAAAAGCTTTTTCTGGTTGCTTTCTTTTATTGTTTTTCATTATCACCCATGTTAAAAACTAAAGATCATAATATTTGTCACTGTATTAATCGTTATAGTATTATATAAATTTGTACTCTTACAATAATGTCGACAAATGTTTCAAATGATAAAAATGTGTCTGTACAGCACCGCACCAAACAAGAAACACAACTACACTGTTTCGGATATGTTATGTACATATTTTAAAACCTACAATTTCGGGGAATCCCCGGGTTGAAATAAAACAGCGCTAAGCCGAAACAGTGTTAAGCGGGGTCTTACTGTATACTTATAGTAAAATGGAGAACAAAATGTAAAATGCTGTAAAGCTACTTTTTTATTAAAAGATAAAAAAAAAAAATTACCTATTAGAAATGCTGAATTACAAATATCAACAATATTATACAACAATTTTTAAAAAAATTTAACTTTACCAGACGCTTTTTTCGTGTACGTTACAAAGAACAATATCTAATATTTTAAATTACTAGAAAGTAAAAAAATTATGGTAAAATTGAGTATACATTCGAAAATAAAACCTCTTCCATATTCTTCTATGTTTTTAAATATGTGAATAACATTTAATTATCTAGATAGATAAAAATCTGTGTGTATTGCAAACGTTTTGAAATAATTCAATATTTATTTTCTGACAGATTGCTGAAAAAGATGTTGGATGGACCTTAGGTTACATGATTAATGCAACAAATCTTATTCCAGAAAAAGCGAAGTCACCAAGGCTGATATCAGCAGTTGCTTTAACAGTATCACTGATTTTATTTATAATGGTTGTAATTGCAACACTGGTATTTCTATTTCACTACCACCGAAAAGGAAGTTATGATAACAAAACTCTATATATTTGAAAGGAGGAAAGGCTTGAAAAGAGATAAGATCTACATCTAAGAAAATAATGCAGGATCAAATTTTTTTTAAATGTTTCAGACATCAACAAACATTTTCTAAATGTTTTTCGCGTTGTAATTTAATCATCGAAATGAAACGCATGTATAAATAAATCTATGTAATTTTTTATAAAGAAATTACGAAATACTTTAACGATTCGGTAATAATAGCTGAATAAGTTATTTAAACACCTTCTATCTTTTTTTTATTTGACCCCTTCCCCAAATAACTTTCTAGCAAATTATTATTGAATTTAAAAAAAAAAATTCTTTCAAAGCTTATGAAGTCGAAAATTTTTTTAAACTTAATATATCTAACTCAAAATATTGCTTTTACAAAGAAATCACCAAAACTATTTAAAATAAAAAATGTACAAAATTTATATGATGCAACAATGAATATTATGCATTCATCAGAGGAAAATTTTTAGGAATTATATTTCTTGATGATCACAGCATTGACGATGTACTGCAAAATTTATAAAGAGTATTTTCATCTCATGAATCATATTTTATTTCTTATGTTATAATTAGTAGAAGTATTACATGAAATAATCATTGTAGATAAGTATTGTCTATGTATGTTACTTGCAGTGTGACACGCAAGTTGATTCTCTTTATATGTAAATATGAAACTTTTCAGTGTATAATATTAAGCAAGCATCTGTGTACCATTTGTAATTAATCGCATATTAAAACTTAAGTAAAAGTTTACTCATTGTATAAACAATCTCCATAAAGAATTGCTTCTAAATTTCATTTTAACCGTTCATTAAATGGCAGACTCATAATTAAAAGTATAAAAATCGTTTGTGTGTTCTGAAATTTCCGTAACTACGTGAACAGGAAAATGATGAGTGAGAAACATACATTTCACTACTTTTAAGATAACATTATTTCACCAAATGCAAGACGATTATAGCAAAACAATGTCAGTTGCTGGAATTGGAAAATGTCTATGAAGTGTTACTAAGATTAATGTGGAAAACATAAAAACAATCTCTCAACTAAAAACGCAATATAACTGTGATGAAGTGTTGTTTCAGAAAAAGAGGGGGGTTGCGTGTACATATTGGGTATAAGGGAAAGTTCTGTCTTGTTTGATTTCTTCTTCTTCGAAAAAAAATTTTTTTTCACCTTTTAAAATATAATCTAAAATGTCCTTTATTAGTTACAACTGTTTGGCAGTGTTCTGGCAGCAAGGGCGTAGCTACCGCCGTATCAATGATACGGAACCCCAACACATGTAAGAAAAAAAAAATCAAACTATTAAGAGGGCCCCCAAGGAATCTTCAATACAGGACCCACTTAGGATTAGCTACGCCAGTGTCTGGCAGCTTATCCAACTCCCTGGAAAAGTTATCTGTTTTGCAGACAAAGTATTCTTCCACTGCTATTTGGACACCCTCATAATTTATGTATTCATTAACACCAAGAAAGTTTTACAGCTACTTAAACAGATGACAGTCCAATGGGGCCATATCAGGAGTATATACTGGCTGAGGTAAAGTTTCCCAACTCTGCAATTTTTTATCTGGTGTTCCTTTCTACCTGTAGTTCTAGCATTGTCGTGATGAAGAATCGCACCATTTCTGTTGGCCACAAATGGAAGTTTATATTGAATTCTTTATTGAAAACATCAAAGTTGTTTGCAAACATCAGAAAATGACTTTGTAAACATCAAAAAACAAACATCAGAAGTTATAAGTTGCGAACAGTAATGACCATTCCAATTCATAGTGCACAGCACCCTTGCTGTCTCACCCCAACAACACATCATAACCTTCTTCTAAAGCACACCAACTTTGAATGTGGATGGTGGTGTCTCCCCTTTGTAAACGCATGCTTTTTTTTTCTAAACACATGTTTATACACTATTCACTTTTTCTCTCCAGTCACCAAGGGATCCAAAAACTGTTCCTTTTTGTGACGAGCAAGATTTGAACTTATCAAAATTCTGTCCATTCAATTTTTTTCGCTCAATTTGTGTGGCCCAGAAACAGAGTTTGGACACGAAACCAAGCCTTTTAATATAATCCAAAGCAGTAGTTTGATGAATTCCAAGCTTGAAGCCCATTTCTGTAAAGGTTAACATGGGATTTGTCCTGATCATTTTGCGTAGCGCTTCGTAAAACATCTCATGGCCTTCCTGATCTGGATTCATCTTCAAAGAAAAATCGCCCAATCGAAATTTCACAAGCCATCTTTGGCATGTTAGAGCTGTTATTTCTTCATCTCCAAACACGTCACATAAGTTTCTTTTTGCCTCGATCCTGTTATTCCCTTTTTAGAACTCAAACAACATACTATGTCTTAAGTGTACTTTTTCTTCACTCATGTTTACATGTTTTACAAGTTTAAAAAAACTAACTAAAAGGGGGGAAAAAAGTGTATAAATCATCAATAGTATACTAATTTACTTGTTTAAACCAGTTCCACTTGGATCAAAATTCTTGCTAAGGATCGACAACATATAAAAGTGCACGAATTCAAAACCGATTCCCTTCCAATATATACACACACAATGTATCAATAATATATACTTATAAAATAAGTTTTAGGCAAAAGAACATGGTGTGCACAAAACTTTTCTTAACACTTTAAAAGATTTTACAAGAACTCCATATATGGTATGCTTTTCCTACAAGGAATTTTACAATGCACAATTGTAAAAATGGATAGCTCTAAAAATTTTCTTAAAAAGGAGAGCATTTAATTTTCTTTTTAAAAAACTAAATACCATGTTTAAATAATTTTGTTTAGCAAATTTTCTTTATTATTGCAAGATGGAAAGCAAGTTAGATAGCACTTACCTGTAGATTAATCAATTTCATAAGGTTATATGTAATCATAAATTTACAGAATATAATAATTTAAATTATAATTTCTCTGAAACTAAATAAAAATTTCTGGTTTGATTTATTAACATGTTATATCTATATAAATATTCGTGATTGACTCGTAATTTTAAAGGATGATGTAGGTATGAGGATGTTATCAAGTAGGTGTTTTGAATCTTTTGTTAGTTCAAATCATTTAATAGAATTGAGTAGTGAGACCGAAATTTTACCAACATGAAACTTGGGTCACAAAAGATGTTTCAAATTATACAGTTAGTTATTTATGTAATTCATAAACATACTTTTATTATAAACTAAGCCTTTTAAAATTATTAAATAGATGTAAACATTATAAAGAATTGTTAAGTACACAAAAAAAATTAGACATGACAGGTGGGGGAAATGAACCATCTTTTTCAAAAACATACAGTAATTTAAGAAATCCAAAGATTATTTTAATAAATATTAATAGTTAAAAGAAAAGTATTTACATATATGCATAGACGACTTCAGACATTATAGAGGACTAATTTAAAAATACTTTCTTAGTTAATCATTTTAAAGTTGTACATACTATGTCATGACTTTAATACCAACAAGAAAGAGAGTAGAAATAGAGACACAATCTTTTTATATGGAAACAGCAGCAGCTGATTGGGGCTCATATGATTTGAAAAATGTCAAAACCCATCTCTTGCTGGTGAATTGTAAAACATGCAAATTATCCAAAAATGGTATCAGAGATAAAATGCTACATGTGTATATAAACAGAGAGAAAGAGATCACATTATTAAAGTGTACATGATTTTTTAATGTGAATACTTTATTCAAGAAAATCACTTTTACAGAATATTAACTACATCAAGTTAAAAATCTAGATACATGGCATAACAATTCAAACATATTAAATAATCCAAAACCAAAACCTTACGGTTAGGAACAAATAAAAACGAATGTTACATGAAATATCAGACACTACGTAATCAATACAAGAAAATGACAAAACGTGAAAAGTGCAAACAGGTGCACCACAATTCATAATAAATTATAACAACAGTTGATTTTTATTTTCATATTATTGCCATAGGTCATCTCTTTGATCTTATTTAAAGCTATGATTACCCTTAGAAAGGATAACTTCAACAAAATAAATCAAGAAACAACTGAGGAAAATGTATTCAATAGCATCATTATGAACTCCGTGATTTCTTGCGCAGCATCAAGATTGCTTTCAGGGGACTACTTATATCACTGAATACAATATTGTCTTCCAGTTAAAAAGTTGTTTTTCAAAAATGCAATGAATGTATTACAATCAAGAGAGAAAAGGGCACATTATTACCAAAGAATTAATTTCCTTCTTTCAAATCCATGCTTAATTAATAGAAAATTTCCCATCAAGTCCTAAAATAATACATAATTCGCCATTCAAAATCTTTGGACAGTGAGAAAGAACTTGACATTCAAAATTCATAATCATTTGAATGTTAAAGAAAAAGAAGCAATTACTGATTGATAATATCAGAAAATCCCATTTCATCACATCAACTATTTTAAAATCATTGTTTTAAAGCATCTCATAATCTGACTTTCTATTTCCTAAAAATGGAAAAACATTTTACAACCATCTTTAGCTTCTTAATTAAGCCAATATGCTTTGTTTATACATTTTTACTTTATGTCCTTAAATAAAGTAACTGATAATGCCTTTTCCTCTCTGAATATCCAGCTCTATCCAATAAAATAAGTCATTGTAAAAACTTATTATGCATCCCTTAAAATGTAACCAGTACATAAAGAAAATAATAAAAAACCAAAAAGTATTGACAACGAACTTCATAACTCAGAAACGCAGTCAGATGATGAAAATGGTACTTGTGCTGGTCTTTTAACTTTCACACCATACTACGATAGGATCTTAAGAAGCCCATAACCAATTCCTAACAAAAATATTTTAATAGATCGGCTACCTATACCTTTGCTAAATAGCATCCTGTTACTTAAAAATAGCAACTTTGTAAAATACATTACATTTGTTAATGGTAATGTGTATTATTTTTATTCAGTAAAATACTAACTAAAATAAATCACTATGATTAGCAATGAAAAACATCAAGGTGGATATAAATTAACATTCACTTAAGTCTGCTTACATTGTATTATATTACTTTTCAGATGCACAAATATTTCCATGTGACAATTTATATATCTTATAAAAGATTACTAAATTTTCATTTAGAAACAGCACAAACAAAATTAAATAGAGAAAAGAATTGTTCTATGTGTAAGCACAAGAACATGTACATGTGCTGTATTAAACCATTTGCATTTTTCACATTTTTGTCATGTAAAAAAAGACCATTTTTAAACCAACAGAAAATAAAAATCATTATTATATACACAGCTAAGTAAAAACTTTTAACAATTGCAGTGATAAGAAATTTTTATTACCAGATAAAAGGTCCATCATTTTGCATCAAAACTTTTTTTATACAAAAAAAAATACAATTGTTAAGAACCAAAACACTGGCGAAATTATTCAGCAAGAAAAAAACAATTCAATATTGCCAAATAACATTTATTAGCATTTTAGTTGATACAAAAATTAACAGAATTTAGCACTGGTTTTCTTGTATGATCATGTTCCAAATTTAAAAAAAATACTTAATTGTGTTACTCTTAATTTAATAAATAAACCAGTAAAAAAATTCTCATTAAATTCAGATTTTAGTACAGTGCAAAAACAAAACTACTTCACATAATTCAATGGATCCATTAGATGTGTGTTTGTTGAATTGCACAATAACCCTAATATCACAAAATAAGCCACACACACACAAATCAATGCTCTTTTTAAAATAAAACTTAGGGAAAATATGCTAATAAAATATACCACAAAATGATAACACAAGTTTAATTACTTCTTTTTAATAAAATAAAGACAGCTTTTATGTAATGAACTGAATATCTACAAAAAAACATGAAACGCTTCTCCTTTATTAAAAGTAAAACTAAGAAGTATACAATAGCCCAGTTTTGTCATATGAGTAATTTAATTACATTTAACAAACATGTCAATAAAAACGGCATTGCATATTCATTCCAAATTCAAAAAAACCAAACTATTTATTGTGCATCATACAAATGTATTTTAAAAAGTTTAAAATATTTATATTATATACAAATCGAAATTAAATCATTTAGTGATATATTATTACCAATTAACACATGGATACACAAGAAAAAAAACTATAAATGTCTATTTTATACATTATAAAAAATTTACTTGCTTCACTTCATTTTTTAAAAAATATATTTCTGGAAAGTGTTTCCATTTTAATCTAGAATCATAATCCATAACATGTTTAGGATCTAAAATATACACACACAACATTACTTTATCTAATAATCAAACTAGGTAGTATGAAATTTATCAGTTGTATGACATGTTGATATTTATAGATTTTTTAAATGCTAATAAAATATGAACTAATATTTTAAGAATAGAGAAAAATTACAATCTAATCAGCATGAAATACCAAACACATCAACTGATAATTTTCAGAAATGCATACAAAGCACATACATTTGCAGTGAATGATTTTAAAGTACGATTTGAAACATTTTATATGCCTGTTGATAGTCTCAGAAGTAAAACCTATGCTCACAAAAATGTGCTTCTCATTAATTATGAATAAATAAGACAAGCATTTACATTTAAGCACACATTAATGCGTATGAACAATTTCAAAAATCTAAGTAAACAATCAAAATATAATTCAGTCTTCTGGAATTGTAAATCCAATTTAAAAAGAAGACTAATAAAAAAAAGAATAAATGTAACTATATGTTTGAGAGAGAGAGCAAAAGAGAACATTATTTGATTAAAATTACTATTACACAGAAAGCTACACACAACAGATAAGAGCTTAGTGAAAGAAATAATGTTAAAAGTACAAAAAACTGTACAAAATTTAAGCCTATTTTTACAATAGGTGTAGATAAGTTGTATTTAATTTTATTAGAAATGTTAAGTATATTTGCCTTTTATATATTATATGCTGCATATTTTATAATTTTCAAAAAGATAAATCACCATAATGCTTTCACAAGAACAATATTTTCAAGCTTTCAAAAGCCTGAAGTTCAATTTTTTGTTATTCTGTATGTTCATATACTAAAAGCAAAAAAAAAAAAGGATGTAAATGCAGTTTAACAATCACAAGACATTTAAAAAAGAAAAAAAAGTATTTCACAGAATTAACTACATTAATTTTAAATTATAGTTACATTTTATGATGGCAATTTAGGATGAAACAACGTAATTCTCAACAAAAAGGAAATAAAAATTTAAAAAAAAAGAAAATTTATGAAAAATTAAATCAATATAATATATTAAAATAAAATTATAGTTTGATAAGTTTTTTAAAAATTTTGTCAATCTACTAAAACCTATTTTATACTAAAATAAGGACAACATAATCATTGTGTGTTTCCCTAAAGCCTAATATCAAAACCCAAAAAATTAATCTAAAATAAGAGAGAGCTAACAAACATACATTTCATTTAAAAAAATGAAAATTTAAATACATAAAGAGAAATAACATTAAAATTTAGAATTTTAAAAATATGAATACAAATAATTCCAAAATAAAAAAAAATAAGCATTTTAAAACAAAACGTGTAAAGATGCAATAAAAAAAAACGTTAAGTCTAAAGGGCTTTATATGGTTAGAAATACGGTACTCTCTAAGTCAGCACATTTTGAAGCAATTAAACCACCACCAATAATCCATACCATTTCCTTCTGAAAAGAAGGCATAAGCACAATTAGAGTTAAGTAAAAATTAGCACTTACAAATGGTTTGTATGTTATTAAAATTATTTCTATAAAAACGTTTGTCGAATGTGCACATGCATCAACTTCCTACCAAACAATGTTTACAAACCATGTGAATATAAAAAAAAAAATACTACTAACTAAACACAACTTACATCTGAAAAACAATATTTCTTAAGGCACTTGTGAAAGCTCCCTTTAATCCTCACTCTGAATATTCATAAGCAAATTGTTATATAGACAATAAAAATAAATAATGTGAAAAAATCTATCCTAACTTTTTCTTGAAGCAGGTACACCTAAAATTCCGAGTATAGTAACAATTCAGAAGAATATAGAAACAAATTGAAATAGAAAAAATTACATGCACGTGCACGATTATATTTTTCAGTATTATTTATATTTGACATAATGAGAATTACATAAGGGGGGGAAGGGCTCCCAATCAAATCATGTTTCACACAGATGTCGTCTGTTTCTGAATTACGTAATAAAAATTAAAACAGAGAATTATGTCACAGCTTAAGTAGAAAGAGTATTTTTAACAATTTTAAAAAATTTTGACAATTGTTATTTAAGTATATGTTTAATTATAAAAACAACAGTAAAAGCAATAACCAATTTAACTTATTCTAAAAAAAAATTTAATCCTAAAATATTACCACTTTTTTAAAAAAGAAAAACATTAATTTTTTAATTTTTACAAAACTTCCTAATTCACAAATATTTTATACAAATATAATTTAAAATTATTTTTTTGTGATCTACTCATTAAAATTTTGCTCATTATTTAAAAAATATTTCCAAAAATTCATCAACAATAAAAAAAAACTATCTAAAATAAAATGCTACATATTTTGACTTTAAAACTAAAATTACACATAACTAAAATGGATTTATTAGAATTAATGTATAGGTACAATAATTTTTAGTATTTTAAATAAACACAAAAATAAAAATAAATTTATCCCTTTAATATAATTCTAAAAATAAATAATTTTCTTGCTTAAATCTTGATTACTATATCAAAAAAAATCCTCATTCACATATATATAATTTTTAGACAATTTAACAGTTCTCCACTCTGACATAATAATGGACAACTTTAGGACTACAATCATGTCTTTAAAATTTGCTGTACTGTAAAATATTGAGCTATATATATCAATCCTCCCTACAAAACTTAATTCAAATCTGCAATGATCTTTATTTTTTTAAAAAATACATAATTTGGTCTTACTTTCTTTATTTAATGACAAAAACAATAACAATGCTAAAAAGTACGGTTTGTACACCATTTTATACATTGATTTAAGAAAGAGATAATAAACTAAAATATGGAGAAAGTGAAAGGAAAGGGATACAAATCAGTCTACAAGCATACTTAAGAAAAACAGTTGCATGCTTCAGTTCCTTTTTAAATGCGGATTTTCACGAAACCATTTTGAGTATTATCTGGATATTGAAATTAAAATACATAATCAAAATTTAACTGAAATGCATTAAAAAAATGAGTACACTTTATAAAATGAATAGTATACTTATCAATAAACCTTTTTAAAAACACAGGCAAAATCTGAGGCTATTTAAAGCTCTACAATGATCTGTAAATAAAATGACTTAATAAGCAAAACAAAACTAACTCACTTTTGTCCCAAGACCATTACAAAATCTATCACAGACCTACGCTTTTTAGCAGAATGTGGTACAACATAAACATTCCAATCGCCCAAATGTGGAATGAAAGTTTTATCAAATCACAAAAGATAGTCAATAAAGCCAATCAAGAATAAAATTTAAGCACAATAATGCTACAATCCTCACAAAAGTTCAAAACATAACTTGAATATTTTAACCAATGTCCATTTAAGCCATATTGGTGAACTAAAATTAAATCAGTTTACATAAAACATTAGATTTTCAAGAACACAATATATATGAAGGAGCAATAGATTAAAAGCAAATAATTACATAAATTTTAAAAATTTAGTTGACTCACTTCTAAAAAATATAACTGCAGGTTGTACTAAATATGTTGTGCTTGATAACAAAAATCTTATGGATATAATCTTAAGGTAATAAATGCATAAAATTTAAAGGTATATTTCAAGAGCATAAGTTTTTAATTTCTTTTAACATTAGAATGCCTGAAAATTCTTTTGATCTTTTGACTATTAATCAATTTGACATGAGTTTATAATAATAAAATTTGGGGATTAGGAAATTATTTATTATTTCCTTATAAAAGAGCAACAATACTTTCTATGAGTGCAAATAATTCTTAATTCCGTATATCATGCAACTAATTTATATAAATGTATGAATTTCCATTATCAAAAAACAAGGTATAAAAAATAAATTTTGATTACATTTATAATATATACCTTGAACAGTAGCGCACACAAAATTTTTTCTCGGGGGGGGGGGGGGGGCCGGGGGCAGCAGTCCACCATTCTTGTATCATGCTATGCTCCTTTTGATTTTGTCGATTTTGGGGAACAAAAAACAGTAAAAAACTAATTATTGAATAAATAATTAGTATTAATTAATAAAATTAACCATTAAAACAAATATTTAATTAAATTTTACGTATTACATACTTAAAATTATAATCAATCTGGAAAAAAATCAAGGGTTTTGGAGGGGGGTCCGGACCCCTAGGACACCCCCTTGTGTGCGCCACTGACCTTGAACATATAAATTCATTCTATATTATCTATCAAAGCAAAACTATGTACATATATCTACATACCCAAACACAGTGGTAGCAAAAATTGCAAACAATTCCTAAAATTCTTACACTTTTCAACTTTGTATGTTTATAGAAAATGAGCAGATGAAAGTAATATAAATATTTATGACTCATGTTAAAGTAAATGTAATACTCTATAGAAATTTTAAACAGTAAAATTAAAATATCTTTATTTAAAAAAATTTAATTAAATTTACTCTAAAAAGAAACAAATTTAGATAATAATCGTAATGCAAAACTTGGTCAATTTAAGTAATTGTTGCAAGAACCAATGACTAACGACCTTTAATGAACAGGTTGAAATTGACTTTCAGAAACACAATTTGATCTTTTATTCAGTTTACTCTACAATGAAACAAATTTATGTGAAATACAAATTTAATTGTTAAATTTTTTAATGTTACTTGCAACTAAATTAAAACAAATTATAACTGATATTTGAACTATGAAAACAAATAAAATAAAAGACAGAAAATTCACAACGAGTAATAGGATCATGTGGAAATAATGTATTCCTATGCTGAATTTACATGGGGAGTATAGACAGAAATAAGACTAATTCTTGAGTATGTAAATTTTGTTAATATAATACGGAGAACAAAATCAGAAAAAACGTAATATGTAAAGGTAAAACTGAGTATTAAATCTGGTGGATGACAGAAAGATGAAAATGATGCAAGTTAAATACAGAAAAATGTTATCTTTGAGACGATCAAAAATAATTTGAGCACAGTGTTTATACAAGTTCTAGAGCAATTAAATGAATTTTAACAAATTTTGGACAAGGAGCTAAGATTCTAAAACAAATGCCTTAATTCAACAGCAACATCAGGAAAGAATTTGGAGGGTAAAAGGATTTACTGCTTGCACAGATGAGCAATAGAAATAGATCAGATGAGATTTACTCAGATGAGTATAAAATATTCTTATTTAGAAGTGATGGTCGAAAATATACAAGATGTAGAATAGGGTAGGGTTACATCCAGACTGTATTGAGCCAAACATCATGCATTACACCAGCACAATGATGATGAGGTAGATAATTGAAATTATGCTAAAGTGCGAGAAAGTATACAGATACCATCCAAGAACCATAGTTACTAACGTGCTATTAATATGATCAATAATACTCTAAATAGTTTCCAACAGGATTCAGATTCTTGCCACATGAAAATTTGTAAAATGTTATTTAATAATAAAGGAATTCAATCACTGAACAGACCAAAAAACAATATTGACTTGCACTCAAAAATAAAGAATACTTTATTATATATTGAATGCAAAGTTATGATACAGTTATAATGTAAAGAAAAATTTAAAAATATTTAAATTTCATTTGTTTTTGCTTTGCTTCAGCATTAAATTTGCCCTTAACTGATAAATATTTGCACTACATAAAACAGTAATGAATATATAAATTCCAAAAGAGGTTAGTTTTGACCACCTATGTAAGAGTATATATCCTTTTTTCTGAAAGATAAAATACCGGTATTTAATATTGATTAAATACGAATTATAAAATACTGGCATTCAATATACACAATTAAATACACAATATAATTGCATATTATGAATTCTATAATTTTTATAACACAAATCTGAATTTAAAAAATGCATTTTTGTAACTCATACTTTTAAGATTTAATTTTTTCAATTCATATGTTGCAAAGGCATTTTAAAAACAATATAAACTTTAACTTTCCTTATTAAATTGCACAGTTCTTCAGTTAAAATACAAATACATGACTAGATAAATAATACTCAGTCACAATATTTTACAGTAATTATCCTTTAATCAATGTTAGATCAAGTAAATTGTAAAATGGACAAAAACCGATTGCTTAACTAACTTTATAATTGCACAGCACTTCTTTAACTTTAGAAACTTCATCTTTAACTTTAGAAACTTTACAACTAAAATCAAAACAAATAAATCAGGGCCCAAATTACATTTCCAAATCTATAGCAATTTATAATTTGTACAGCAAAAAATTTTTACTGGACACCATTTAAATCAGAGGTTTCAAACTCACTTCCGTCCATGGTTCATTTTCTAATAAGAGAAGTTAATGCAGGCAACACTAAATGTAGGTATGCCAATACTCATTCTAATTTTTCAATTCCAGTTTTGAACATCTATTTAGAGTGAAAAAAAATATTTCTAAAAAAATTAGAACAAAAATTCATGAGTTCCCATTGTTATCAACAAATATGGATATCAGCCAATATTTACAAAAGCCATGTTCAAATCAAAAGAAAGAAAACCTAGAAAATTAAGGGGCCAAAAGGGAAACAATTTGCACACACTAGCATAAAAAAAGTACGACGTTAAGACCACTACTTTAAAACTACAAAATAGATAGAGATTAACCCTTTCGCGACGGGTGTGTCATATTTGCACTAGTCTCAAATCACCTCATCAGATGATAGGCCGTTCAATGCACTTTTATGTGGCATGATCAATCCTATAGAAGAAATACCAAACGCGATTCACCAATGCATCACCCGGGTGCCGGTGACATTTGGGGTGGATGTACATGTGACATACCCATCCCTAAAATGTTCTCTGTTGATCAGTACGTCGTCACGAAAAGGTTAAGACAATACTGCATCAGTCTCTCCCCTCAACATGAATGATGTGTAAAAATATAAAGAGTATTTTAAAAAAGTAGAAATTACAATTCTTCAAGCACATTGTCAATTTGACACAATTTGGGGGAATTCTAGAGATTGATATAATAAATTTAGTCAAAACATAAATAATATTTGAAAATCTGACACCCACCTTGTTTCAAAAATTAGGTAAAACTCTTTATAAGAAAAAATATCCGACTTCATAAGTTTTTTAATTTATATCAGAGTTTGCTTCGGTGTCAAAAAGACAGTATCAAGCATTCTAGTGTTAAAAGTCCACAATAAATTAAAAACAAAAATGGTTTATTATTTCTATACAAAATATCACTAGAAAAAAAATACCATCAATATTAAATTATCTCCCTTTCTCTAAAACTACTAGGAATATAAAACTTTTTCAGTGAGGAAAATGTGAGAATTTTATTTCAGCTTCAAGCAAACCACAATTTTAGCATTATAATATTCATCTGATAATTATTAACAAAAATAAACATATTTATAGAATACAGCAATTTAACATAGTCAGGAAGAAAACTTATAACAAAACACTCATGAAAACATGAAACAAAAAATCTAAACAAGTGATAATTTCATATTGCTTAAAAAAACAAAAAATAATTAACAGAAAAAAAGAGAAAAACTTCACAGCAAAATAAAAGGCAAAGGCTTTTGACCTATTACAACAAAAATAAAAAATAAAACAATTTTACAATAATTTTCATAACAATAAATATGAGAATACTATTCTATATAATACAGCTAAAAATACTACTCCAAAATGTGAAACACATTTCATATATTCACTAATTTACAGAAATTCACCAGTTTCACATTCAAATAATTTTTCTTGAATTATTAGCAAAAAACTACCTAATAATTTCCATAAAGATAGATGAAAACTCACTTTAAAAATAAGATTTAATCTCAGAGTATATAACAATATACCACACATACATAAGATTCACATAATTACTGAATCAAAACACCATATCAAAGATACATACGAATTAGATTTTATATAAAACAGTAGACTTAAAAATTTATCTACAGTTTACAAAGTGCCTTTGTACATTAAAAGTGACAGTTAGAATTCAGAAGCTTATATAGGAATGCATTACATTGAAAGACTTCTAATGGGATTGTGAGATTGAAGCAGATTAGTCAACTGCATCATTATCTTTTCATACAAATTCAATACATTTTTTATAGAAATTTTATAGAAGAGGAAATGTTACATAAGCAACTCACACCTACAATACAAAAGAGAATATCATGCTCATAAAATATGCATCATAAATATTATGAATAATGAAACCGTAACATCTAATTCAATTAGTAAATAAAAAAACTACCCAGATATTTAAGTCAGAGATTATCTTTCCCATGACCAAAACAACTCGAAACACATCTGACATTAAATAGTATTTGAAAGCTTATAAATTGAAACATCACAATAACACAAATTTGTAGAACACAAAAAATGTATTCAAAATATTATGACAATATTTCTGGACGTTGATGAAGAAATTGGGGTGGTGATTGAGCTTGTAATGAATTTGGAGAATGTGCAGAAGACACAGGATCTACGGCATTTTTGGACTGTTGTATCTGATGCCACGTTTCACCCAATGCTTTTGCAAAGTGATCATCCACTAAAACACAAGAGAGATTGATATATTATACACATTAATATATAATATAAATTCTACAACATAACAAAATTCCCCTCAATAAGAAGGAAATCTTTATTAACTCAAAAGTCACATGATTGCAATTTATTTACTCAATATTATCCTTCCTATTCATTCAAAGTAAATATACTTGAAGAATATCTATTGTTTCATCGAACAGAACCGACATAGTGAAGGATTGGATGAAGACCCGTTATGATACAAGTACAACAAACATCACTTAAAAGGAAATAATGTTTGGTTTACAACCCACAAGACATAGTGGACATCCTAAGTTGCTGCATCCATAGAAAGGCCCATAATATCATCATCAAAATTTTGAAATAATGTCACTTTTAGGATTTGGAAGTCACCAAGATCTAAACCAAGATTGGCGCATATCAACTCAAAAGCTTCGGAAAATAAAATAATCCAGAGAAGCAAAAGGGGAGTCAAAACGTAACAGAAATTTACATTGCACTGGCATAAAATATTTGTAATACAGAATTGAATTGCTGTACTTAATATTTGTGCAAACTTAGTGTTATATGTCTTGTTTCCTGTATGTAAATCAACTGCAACTACTAAAGAGAGAGTTCCACAATAAATTACAATTTATTCAGAAAGAACATTCCTCTTAATTGTGAGGACATTTTCCTGCCCTCAAAAGACAAATTACTACATAACAAAAACAAGACAATTAATGTAAGGGGGGATGAAATGAAACAAAAATGGCTGACAAACATACATAGAAAACGAAAGTTTAGTGACACTGATTCACTGATTTACAAACTGATATGTATGTAATTCTTAACATATAAGAAATATGCAAAATCAATACATAAATTACAATATTTTATTGTTCCACAAAAATTTAGCAAAATCATTGCATCCGGATATGGAGGAAACATGTTTAAAATGTCCATAAAAGTATGTAGTTCTTGATACAAAAGTTTCAATTAATACTAGAACAAAAGGATTTGCACATAAGAAAGACAACAATCTGTTTGTGAGCTCAAAGGATTCACAATCTGTTTGTGAGCTCAAAGAATTCAAAGAATACTATAACAAAGGTATTGCAAAATAAAACAAAAAAAATTGTGAGTTCATAGCTGTGCTTTAAATTTCATTTTATTCATATAACATTGATCTTATCCATAAATCTACTAAAGTCTGTCAGTTTACATAACATAAATGTAGCTATAATTTTCATATTCAATTTATGTGCAGTTTGATATATTCAGTTGAATTAAAAATGGAGACATTTCAGCTCAACATAACAATATTATAGGATGCATTTTGAGCAAATGGTTTGTTTTGGAAATCAACAATTTGTCCAAAATTTCAAAATACAACATTAACCAAGTTATAAAACGTTTTAAATTAATCCTTTTAATTTACTGGGTTTGTTGATAAGCAACAAAACTTTTTATAACAATGCAAATTTGTATGAAATAATCAATTAAGCATTTTTTTTTAATTTGCCCCCTCCCTTTCCTAAATTGTAATAACACTTAAAATTCATGTTTAACTGAAATTCAGCATGATAGTGTTAGAGATTTTTACTTCTGAGTAAACATAAAAATAGTAGTTTTAAATGTATTTAATTAAATTTTTAAAGGTATATATAAAGAGGCATTCCCCTCTTCTAATGTCAAATTATTAAACGATATGAGCAACCCATAATTTTTTGTTATTTATTTACTTAAAGAAGGTAATTAATCCATTGTTTCCTTGTGTGTGTGTGCGTGAATTATCTAGCATTATCTATCATAAATGAAACTATATGTTCAAAAGGAGTCTCATTTTTTAAAATTCATCAATAGAAGGTTCGCTAATATTATTTTCAACAGTGGAAAATTCTCAATCAAATTTATAATCACAGAAAGATCACTCTCGATCAGACAATTTGTAGCATAAAAGTGACCATAATTGGATATAATATAAAGTTTGTATCATTACTGCCATCAGATGCTGCTGCAAAAGGACCTTGTTTCATGTCTTTCATCACGCATTCTTTCTGACTAAAAGTTCACAGCAGATGTTGTAATCTTTGCACAAACATATGACTAGGCAATGCCAGACTTCAAAAACATTTTCCAAAAAAAGAGGACTAACATGATTGTGGTTACAGTTAAAAGAATCATAATGTTCTAACACAAACAATATAAATAGTACTTCTGCCCTGAACGCATTTGACTGGACATCGTCCTTGAAAAACGATGCAATTTTGAACAACTGCTACTTGATTTATTTTTTGCAACATGCTTAAAGTTTTCCCATAATGTACAATATCATAACGGTCATTGTGACAAATGCAAATCAGTAGGACATATGTCACAAAATGCATATATTCCCTTTTTTTGGAATGTGTTAATATAATTTTTAATTCTTTTATATTTTTCTTTTATGTTTGAAAGCATATTTTGCTTTGTTAGGCATTAAGGTAAATAAAACTGACAAAAAAAAATCATAAGGAGCACAAACATTTGGATAGCATAAGATGAGCAGAGTTCCAGAAAATTGCTGCAGAGGATGAAAAAAAATACAAATGCTCCATTAACGAAATTAAGCCTACGAATTGGTTATAAACCAATAGTTAAAGGAATACTACATGGGAGAGGAAGGACACAATTTATGAAGGTTTTTTTAAAAAAAAACTTACTGGATACAAGTACAAGGTCTGGCATATTAACATCCCCTGTTTCAAAAGGCAGTTACAAACAAACAAAACAAAATACAGAGAAAATCTTTTATTTCTGAACAACAAATACGATGCCATTTTACATTAATTGGTTTTAAAAATTATGGCCGCTAAATGGCGTCCTCCAATGGTGACACATCGACGAAGTCTTTCCCGAAAGTTGTCTATAGTTCTTCATGCCATTTCCGGTGGAATGGCAGCCACTGCCTGGGTGATTGTCTGCTTTAGTGCTTGCATGGTTGTAAGACGATGTTTGCACATTTGCGCCTTTAAGTGTCCCTAAAGAAAAAATTCACAAGGTGATAAATCAAGTGACTTCTCTTGGCCAAGAGAGTGGACGTCCAGGAAACAACACGCTCAGAATGCCCAACAAACGCTGCGAAGTGAGAGCTGTGTAGTTCGGTCTTGTTGGAACCAGATTTCTGCTTCTTCATGGTCCCCAATAAATTGGTCTAATTTTGGTCGGAGGAAGGTCTCGATCATGTGACAGTAGCGATCTGAAATAACCATTAGTTTATCTTCGAAAAAATAAGGGCGCCACACACCAAATTCAGCAACGGCGCACCAAACTATCACACAAGGGCTGTGAAGTGGTCGTTGGTGAAGCAGCTGGGGGTTTTCTGCTGCCCAGAGGCAAAAATTTTGTTTATTCACAGTGTCTGACAAGTGGAAATGGGCCTCATCAGACGAAATCAAAACAGCGCCAATGTTCTGAAGAACTTTCGGGAAAGACTTCATCAATGTGTCACCATTGGAAGATGCCATTTAGTGGACATAATTTTTAAAACCAATCAATGTAAAATGACATCATATTTGCTGTTCACAAGTAAAACACTTTTCTCTGTATCTTGTTTTGTTTGTTTGTAACTGCCTTTTGAATCAAGGGAGGTTAATATGCTGGACCCTGTACTATGATTTCCGCAGAGAGAGATGCACACATCTACTTATTTCTCGATTGTGAGAAAAAAAAATGAACATAACTTGTAGAAGAAAACATCGTCTCCGGATGACGGAAATTGCGCGAAAATGTTCTATATATGTATAAAAACAAAACGAAAGCCTGAAAAGAATAGATTGAACACAAAGTATAAAAGTTAGCAGGGATGACATTGCCTTAAAAAAACTACTCAAATTTTTCTTTTTTTAATCTTTGAAAACTTACCTGTGATAGATACATTATTACTTGCAGATTTTGAAAATATATGTTGATAATCTTTACCCAATGAACGCCGAAAGTGTTCATCAATAACTGGATCACAGGAACCTAATAACATAGAAAAGGTATACTTGTTTCATCATGTAAATGAGAAATTGTAGACACAAATTTAGTTAATTGAGTTTAAAATATTACAATCTAAACAAAATGAAAAGAGACAACAGAAAGTTCTAAATTTAGATATTCAGTATACAATCTAACTCCATTAACATGTATTTGATGGTCAAGAGAGGTTAATGGTTACTAAACCATGGATAAAGTGAACTGCAAGTTTCAGTAGTAATATAAATTGTGCTTATTAAAAAAATTAGTTTCATCATTCTTAGAATTTTCTTTATGATTTCAGTTTATCATAAAAGGTAAGTATATATACATATGTAAAATACTCTTTACTCTGACACTTTAAATATTTTAAATGTCAGAGTAAAGATATTCTTTTACTTATCTTTTATGATAAACGGAAATCAAAGAAAATTCCTATTAATGATGGAACTATTAATTGCTACACAATATTTTTTAAAAAATTGAATTTAGTTTTATCAACCAAACCTCTATGAATTATTGGTCTTTATAATAGCTTTTTGTTTTCTTTTTAATCCATTGTATGGCAGAACTTATTTTCTATAACCTAATCCAATATCCCCATATCCGAAAATAATTTGACAATAGGTCTGTTGCTTTGAATTTTAAAATGAGCGATTAGTATCTACTTAAGATATACTGTCCTTTACCACTTTCCCTGACAAATCTTCACATACAATAAAGAAAAAACACTTAATAACTCTGAAAGTTTGGTCAATAAAAAAAAAAGGTTGAACATACAGCTTATCTTACTGATCATGAGATTTTGTGAAGATTTATACCACACAAATGATTGCTTATCAAGGGAGCCATGGAAAAATCCTGATTATTAAGCAGATTTACAGTTTATTAAACCACATGTTAAGTGGATCTGACCGTATAAACATGACTGAATTTTTTAAATCAATAATCACGAAAAAGCAATAACCGAACTTGAAGTAAAACTCTAATATAGCATTCAGTTACATATTTTTACTAGATAAAATTGCTTGGAGAAAATTTTCCTGTTAGTTTGGCTTGACTGTAATGGTCTCATTTCATACCAATAAAAAGTTAGGAAAATAACAAAATTTCTTGTTGAATAACTTATGTTAATAACTTTCTTGTTAAGTATCTAGGAACAGCCATAGTAACATCAGCTTATATATATATATAAATTTTTCTCAAATGGGGCTTCATGTTTAATTTTTCCCTAAAACCTGCTTCTGGTTATAGAGTACATTTATCTAATAACAAATTGGATTACAAGAATTTGAAAATTATGCCATTTTTATTTACAGAATAATCAAAATAAATGGTGCAATAATACTACATTTCTTATCTTCCAAAAAAAAAATAGTTACTCTATTCTTCAAAAATATAACATAAATATACCTGAAACAATCTCTCGTCGATGCCCAGGTCGCACATCCTTTGTTTCATCATTATCTGCATTATTGTTCTGGAAATTGTTCGAAAATTGACAATCAACTGTGTCATTACTGTTATTGTCACTAACATTAGTGGTACACATTTGATGAGCCAAGTCAGAGAGATTGCACTGAGTTCGCAACAAAGCAGATGCGCATGTTATCACAGATGGTCTTAATTGTTGTTGAGAATTCTGAGATTCTGAAGACATCATTTGTTGTGGACGCTTCCTGCTCATATCTAAAGGCTGGTCATAATCTTCATGATCAACAAAGTTAGAGGGAGAAGTAAAATGAAATGTTTCATACAGTACATTATTTAATGATTCGCTTGTGAGAGGTGAAGATGGCAAAGAGTTCACTTGGGATGAAACTTTATACAATGAAGGTATAAAAACAGGAGACAGTTCCTGATTGACACTGTCAGGTGATGAAGAGACTGATCTATCAGAGAAACATTTCTCTATTTCTGTTTCACTACTAAAAATTCAAAATTACAATTAATTTTTTTTATATAATCATTCATAAAACAAAAATTCAGGCCCTGATATGTATTAATAAAAGAATTAATTTTTCTCAATTTAAATTGAACATCAATCCATTAATCCTTATATCTGACAAGCTTAATTTAGTAAAATTATGTACCATATACTAATGCTAGATGAATACTATTAGTTTTATTCATAAAAAAATGGCAAAGAGGATATATACATGTATACATCTAAAAGTTTATTCAATAAAATACACATATAAAAATATTCAGCCAATTAATTTTATTTTCCAATAAAGCATTTAATTTCTATTATCAATATCTTAAAATACTTTAAAAATTAGACACAAAACAAATGGCATTGATAAATTATGCAAAAACTTGAGAAATATTAAAATGTATAATCTAAAAAATAGTTAAGATATTCGGATGCATAAATTTACTTCTAACATAGTTTCCACAGAAACCCAAAAATAGATTCACTAATCAAACGAAAATTTAAAAAATCATCTTTTAAAAAAAGAAATATTTAAATGTGGTAATGGTAACACAAAATGGTAATACGAAAAATATAAATAGAACAATGAGAAACTAAAAATTCAAGGTTTAACACATTCTTCAAAATCTACACCATACTTATCATTTCTACTAATAAAAGAAAAAGTTGTGTGTGTCTGTGATGTAGCACAAAAACAGAACAATCCAGACACTTGAATTTTGGCACGTTGAAACTAAGAGACCTGATAGTGTGCAGCTCAATCAGTTTTATTATTTTTAATTCTATTTTTAAGTGATTTTCAATAGCTTTGGTGATATAGCATAATATGACCACATCCATCTTAAATGCAAAAATTTATTCTTTTGCAGTTTTTCAGAGTTATACATTTTAATTATTTATTTGTTGCTACACTTATTCACTTATTTGTTCTTTGCGGCAGAATTACAATTACTTTTTTTAATAAATCACTGTAAAAAAAAGCATTCTTTCAACAGCTGATTTTAATCACTGGCAACAAGTTTTTTGCTTACAATTCTGCTGAGATATCTAGTGATGTAATTCAATCTAAATTAACAGACTGTATTTTTTGCAGTGAATCCACTAGCTTAACTGATTTAACTTTTTTGGATAGCTTTCAACTTCAAATAATGCTATTATGTTCATTCTTTTTCAGTTTATGCCTTCACACTTGTTAAGGAAATAGTTTTGTGTTTTTGTTTTACTTCAAATAATTTGATGTAATTTCTTCTACAGTTTTAATTCAAATCTAAATTGGTTTCAGTTATCTGCTTTAGATAGTTTTTAAGTTTAAGTGAATTATGAAATTTCATTTTTAATTTCTGATGTATTATTCTAAAGCCCCTGTTTTACTTTTCTCCAGTAATATTAAATTAAATTGGTTCAAATATATATACCGTAAAATCCGGCGTATAACGCGCACTTTGAACACAAAAAATAAGATCGAAAATTAAGGGTGCGCGTTATACACCGGGTATAAAAACGGTAGCTTAAAATATAACAAAAATGATGGGCACAAAAAAAAAATTTACTTCTAGATGTATCGAAACACAGTTTATTTAAAAGAAACGAATTGCTTTATGAACAAGAACAGTTGTAGTTCGAGAAGTATACTATTTTTTCAAAAGTCTGGGATAATATACCTCGAATAAATTACTTCAAAACATAAAAACAATGTATTATAATATTTCAGATTTCTTCTTTAAAAAGGGGGTGTGCGTTATACGGCGAATACACCTAAAAATTAAAAAATTTCGCTTGAAAGTATAGGTGCGCGTTATACGCCGGATTTTACGGTATATATAACTTTTTTTTTTTATTAAAGCTGTGACTATTGCCTCTCTATTTTATCAGTTTTAGATTTTTTCTATTTAATGCAACATTTATCCTGTTATTTCTATTTCAGAGAGCAAGATTTTCTAATAGATGTTTTGTTTGGTTTGATGTTTATCATAGTTTCATCAAAATTATATATTAATTTATTTGTATTATATAGATTTTTGATTTTAAGGAATTATTATAATACCTACTTCAAGGTACGGCTATTTCATATTTATTTCTGTTTATGTTATTAACCCAACTTTTCTTACATATTGTAGTGGTTTGCAGTAATGCATATTGTTAATCTACAAATGTTTATATTTTTTATAGTTTTTATTTTTTTTAGACTTTTTATATACAATGTGTTTGGAATTATTTGCGGTTGAATTTCATCAAATCTGGACATATTTTATCTATTTTAAATAGCTTTTTGATTTAAGGTAATGTTGAAATTTCATTTTCAGTTTAAGGCTGCTTTACATTTTTACGTTTTCTTTTTAATGAGCTGCATTAACTTATATTTGCATTTTTACATTTAATTTATTTTTGTTTAAAATTACTTCTTATATACTTCTGTTGTTTGCAATAATGCACATTGATTGCTTACTGGAACAACTACCCTACTTGCAAAGCCTACTGTTTAAGACCCATAGAAGGCATAACGAATGAGTTTTAAATTCTTTTTGGACTCCCAATATTCCTTCATATATTTTGGGACTCAAATCCCTTTGGTATTTATTCTCAAGATCTACCTTTTCTCTGAAATGAAACTAGATTATTCATTAAGAATATTATGACGTGTTATATTGAAGTAACTTTTCTTAGGCCAGTGGTAAATATATTTTAATCTTGAAGATTCCTATTCCATCAGATGTTGCAGTGATTTGTTTCAGCTTTGCTTTGAGCATCAACAAAGTCAAAAGAAACTTTTCAAACCATGGGGTTGTATCTGAGAAATATTTGCTTCCTTAAGGACAACTTCATGTTGAATGTTTAAGAGCGAGCAGTGCATCTTTGGGTATTTATCACTTTAAAAAACCATAGTTTGGCGACTACTTTTCCAAGAAATCAATAACATGAGCATTGGTGATATTACCCATCTACAGTCGTTTCCAAGCTAATATCCATCTGATGTTGATACCATAACAAAGAAGTAAGTTTGCCAGCTTAATAGCAAATACAGTGTAAGCCTTTTGTAAGCAGAATCCTAAATCCCAAGAACTTGTAGGATAGATTCGAACGCGAGTACTTAATCGATCACGCCAAAACGATCGTTTTCGCGTGAAGTCTAGTCCTGGTTTATATAGATACTGCTACACTACTCTCCCACCAGTGAATCGGTGGATAAGCGAACGATTTTTTATTTGTTCGTTATTGAGAGTGCGCGCGCGCGTGTTTTTATTTATTATTCTTCTCTTCTCTTCTTATTATTTATTTTTCTTGCGGTAGATGGCACCACAACAGTTCAGAAAGTTGCGTTTTCTTACTTCACTCCCGGGTCACCAATGTAGGATAGATTCGAACCGGGCACCTTCCGTTCCGAACGCGAGTTCTTTATCAATCACGCCAAAACGATCGTCTTCGCGTGATGTCTAGTACTGGTTTATATAGATACCGCTACAAACTAATTCATCACATGAATATAAATGGTACATATATAACTAATGAAATCACACTTTAAGTAGCACTTCTTGCCTACTTCTATCAGCATAGTATGATTACTTGATCAAGAAAAAAGCTGTTATAAAATATCTTCCTGTTGAAAAAAGCATACAGTTTTTCCTTTGTTCGTCGGCAAATTCAAAACTTTCCTCATTGTAGCAATATAGTAGAAAAATTCTATGAACAGTAAAACAGAAAAAATATAGCATTAAATTGAAACTAATTACTATTAACAGGTTGACAATATTTGAAAACAGTGCCTCCTTTTTTGTATCAGCAACAGAATTTTAATATTTCCTACAAGTTGCCAAATTTGTTTTTACGGTCCTTATAATGGATGAGTACTCATCTTTGCTTCAAATGGAGAGAAAAAATTGTTTATTAAGAGCTCTTCAATGAAACTATGGATGACAAAATACACTTCAAATTGATTTTCTCAGACTTTTGAATTTGTTTAAAATTCAGTGTTAATGTAATTTTTTGTCAAACAGCATTATGGTATCAATTTTTTTCTGATAAACTGTACTTCTTGTAGTTCTTTAGATATTGTATACATATGCATCGTATACTTTTTTCATGTTTCACATATGATCAATATGATATATATTTCATATGATCCATATTTATATAGCATTATATCTATTCATTTGTTTTTTACAACAGAATTAATTTCTTTATTAAACTAAACATTGAAAAAAGTACACTTTCAAAATTTTTAATTTTGGCAACACTGTCTGAATTCTGTTATGTCTCGGTGCACTTGATGATAGTAGTTAAATTCAACCTATGACTATTTCATTTTGTTTTAGTTTTTTTATTTTAGTTAATGCTAATTAAATTTCTTTTCCAGTAAAAGGTACTAACTAAGGACTGATATACATTTCTTTTATGAGTATTTTATAAAATTCTTTATAAACTCTAAGTTTTTTTTTTTTTGCATGTGTATGTACTTCAAACTATTTATCTCAAGAGACAGCAATACTAAAACATGCAAATGCTTTCATTACTTTTCTATTTTAAGTTGTATTCAGATTTTCTTTCATTCATTTCTATTTACAATTTGAATGTTAATTTTCTCTTTTAGGTTCAACTTTATGTTTTTGTTAAATCATTTTTCTATTTCAGGCCAAAATACAGGTTGTTGAGAATTACTTAAAAAGCGTGCACTAATTTAAAAATTATTTTAAACTTTTGGATACATTGACTTGCATCAGGTCTAACACTCATTTAAAACATTTTATGCCAGCTAGATGAATTCTATTTTTAAAAATTTAACCCATGTGAAGATTGTGTATTTCAGCTAGTATTAAATGTTAAACCAGCCCTAGCATTTGTGTATACTCCATTTGTTTTTTAATAAAAGTTTTTTAAATCAAAAAGAAATGCTGGTTACATGTTGAAAACAAAATATATCTGAAAAAGTTTTCATTTGCATCTGCAAAACAGGTTTCATATATTTTATTTTATACATTTTAAGTATAACAGTTATAAATACAAATATTTAACTACAAATGAGTAAAGACCTGCTCTATTAGATCTATTCAACTCATTATAAGTACATAAAATTTTAAAAGAGAAGTAAAGGTTAAGAGGTATTAAATTAGATATGTTATTCTTTCCCCAAAATAAAAAAGGATATAATTTAGACTTTTGTAACACTAAAAAAAAATTAATTAAAAAGAAAGAACTTAGTGTAAAGGTGACAAACATGCACAATGAAATATACAAATTCTGCAAACATTCCAATTTCATCTGCATTCAACAATAAATTTAATTACTTTTTAAGAAAACCTTTTATTTCTTTAACTTTTGTTTAAAATATAAAGGACAACTGAACAATATTCATAAAGAACATTGAAGGAAACTCACTTTAATGGAGAGTTATTACTTTTCAATCTGAGACGAACTGGAGGTATTGTTGGGGAATCTCTCCGAACTTTATGTCTTTTTAATTTTAATTCTCTTGTAGGCAACTCTTTAAGAGAAGATTCACGGTTATCCAATGCATCCATAATCTAATATAAAAAAAATGTATTTGACAATTTATGAGAAACTTACATAAGAATCAAACAATAAAAAAATATACCCAATTACAAAACCTCTGCAAAAATTTTTTTTTCAAAAATTGGAAAACTGAAGTGAAATAATACGAATGCTTTTCTCCCAAAAAATATATAAATATACGTATGATGGGTATATGCATTTACAACAAATCAGAAACTAGTTATTCTTATATCTATAAGTTACACTATATATTACACATGAAAACTAAAAAGATTCAACAAGAAAAAATTGCAAAAATGCATTACATACTCCTGTAAATATTGAAGTAATTCATTTTTCATGGAACTTATATTTAATACAAACAAATGTTAAAAGTAAACATAAATAAAAGTATTAATATCCTCAAAGAATTTTTTTAATTTCCCTTTTTTTTCTGTTTTAGTATAAATATAAAATTTTAAGTAAGAATAATGAAATATTTTTAAAAGAAATGTATTAATATTCAAAAATATTTAATTCATTATCACAAAAAAATTTTAATTCTTAAAATAAGCTAAATAATTCAAAAATATTTTAAATAAAATAAGTTTAAAATACTGAATGCAAAACCATCACTCAATACAACATCTATTTAGTATCTACAATAAACATATGCAAGTATTTTTGGTTCTCATGGTAACAACATGAAATGATAATTTACTAAAAATGGTTCATAAATAATGGATCTCACTTTTGTATAAATTACATTATAATTCACAAAAATTTCATTAGGATTTGTAATTTAATTTAGTATGTTTTCTACCCAAAGTATCAAAAAGCATCTTTTAAAATTTCATTATTTACAAAGTTATTTAACACTTGCACAAAAACCATTGTTCTTACAGAAATTTATTATTTCTACAGTTACATGCATCCAAATGCAAAAATGCCAAAAACATACAAATGTTCTGTTTTTAAATAGGTATATACTATACTGTTTGTGAATTAATTGGGACAAACAGTAAGAAAACGATTTTTTCTAAAGCCTTATATAGTTTTAATCATTACATACCTTAAGTAGACAGAAAAACCTCTATATTAGTACAAAATATGTATTAATATATTGACTTCATGACATGTATGAAACATTGACTTCATGACATGTATGAAACATTGACTTCACTAGAGCAACGCACATGTTCTTAGATTCATCATCGTAGAACCACACTTGTATAGCATTTTTTATCATTTGCTTTGCTGTCGTGCAACTTATTTTAGCTAAACAATTCTTGAGAATATGCCATAAATTCTCAATAAGATGGTCTCGTGAATTACCAAACCAATTAAGAACTTTTATTTTATTTTCTCACATAAAAGTCTAGACTAATAACGAATTGTGACAAGAAGCCATCAAGTCATGTTGAAATGTATCATCAAATGTTCCCATGAATACAATAATTCTGCTGCATAAGATTTATATGTATTTGACAGAATTCATCATGCTTTAAGAGGAATTAACCTTCTAGTGCCATTTGTTGTGAAAAAACACCAAAATATTTGTGTAGAAGGGTGTTTTATAGTATGTTGGGGATTACCTGGTAGCAGAGTTTCATCTTCACTTCATCTAACTGCCCCTAATTTGCATCCCTGCATGAATAAATGTGTTTCATCATGGAAAACCACTGTCTTCTTGTCCTTAACAGTCCAGGATTGGTATATTTTGGCCCATGCTAAACATTTTTTCACTTTTTCCTGAACTGGAAATTGCTTTTTCCTTGGTCTTGTTACCTTACGTCTCACTTCCAGAAGCATTTTCCGAATAGTTGAGGGGCTCATTTCCACACCAAAATCCAATAAACCCTTCGAAGGTTTTTGCTTATCTTTTTTTAACTCATTTTGATATTTCTTATTAGAATTTTATCAGTTCTTGGAGTAGTTTTCTGTTTAAGCCCACATTTTCCTTTTCTTTTTGGAGAAAATGTTCCAGAATCTTGAAATGTTCTTAAAATTCTTGAAACACTTGAGTTTCCCACACCCAGCTACTGCAGCTATATCTCTCACAGTCACAGAAGTGTGTTCATTAAGAGTGATTACTTTAGAATGCTTCCTTAGAGTAATATCCATCTCAGAACAGGTTAAAGTAATACTTGTTATAAGGCACTCAAATTAATATCCACCAGCTGCCACACTGAAAGGCTCACAACTGGACAATTGATACACCAAAATAAATCAAACGAGTAAATTATAGTCAAGGTCGATCAATCACATTACTTCTATGCAGATATAACTAATTTGAGGGGAGAGGGGGTTCAAGACATGATAGATAATCACATACTAACTCAGATACGAAAAAAATGCTTGTCCCAATTAATTCGAACAGTATAGTATATAAAACTGTGGTACAAAATTTGAAAAGCAACATTAATATTAAGCAGTGTTATGTTAAAGTACTTTATATAAAAAATAAAATAAAACTTACATGAGAATATAAATTTCCTACACCAAGTTTTCAAGCTGAAATATGTGTACCCCTAGGAGTACGTGAAGAACTCCAATGAATGTGGAAGGAGCTTTCTGTAAATAGTGTAATATAATTTTTAAAAAAAACATAAGATTTTTTTAATGTTTTTATTTATTGAGTGAGTGAATGTTGGGTTTTATGGCGCAAGAGCCAATCTTGGCTGAGCTGCACCAATCAACTTTTCAAATATTTAAAGTATAAAATTCCTAAATAGTTTTATAAAAACATTTTATTTCTTAGAAATGTAAGATCTCAAAGTATAAAAAGTTTTAAGAATAAAAGTAAATAGATTTTGGTGGAAATTTTCCCCACCAAGTCCGCTAAGTATGATTGAAAAAAGTCATTTCCGGTTTCTGGTCGGAGTTAAAAAGCGATTGTTCACTTCCTCTTCAACATCATATACAAGCATGTCCTCTTCATCTGATGTGTCCCGTACAGGTGTACTTTTCTTCAGTTTATATGGTGCCATCTTTATTTCTATTGCATAAGATATGGTTTCAGAAGGACACCTTTTTTACGAGGTTTTAAAGGTTTTTTTTAAATTTTGAGCTGCAATGGCTGCAGCTTGAAAACGTATATTGGATTTGGAAATTTGAAGACAAGAGGTACTTGTTTCAGTATATTTAGCTGGAAGATTCTTCCTTGATTTCTTAACTATTGCTTGATCCGCTAAGTATGAGGGAACATTTGTATTAAATGTAGGAATAGGTGGCTGGGATTCTGATACTTGTAGAAGTGGAAGGTAATAGGTGGAAGCTTCAGTGCAAGAAGGATGTGGAAACTGTAGGAATAGATGAAGATATATTTAGTTTCGAAAGGGGTGAAGCTCGTTGAAGTAATTTTAAAGGTGGGCATTTTATTTTTGTAATATTTTCATCTCGTTTGTGTGGAATTGTTTATAGTGAAACATTTGGCAGCCTGAGCGTAGGTTTGAGATAGTAGTGGGCTATTAATTTTTGAGCTTCTACATATGATATACTTCTGTTAGTTTTAACTGATAGGATTTCTTTTTCTATTTTCCATTTTGGACATAGTTTAGAGTCAGTAGAATGAGTCTGTGAATGATTAACCCATTTCTGCTCCAGATTGCAATCTGAGAAGGCATGTCCAACAGATGCACATCTAGAGCACATTAATTGTCGAAGGCAGGCAGTTTGTGTGTGTTCGAACTTTTGACACTTAAAACAGCGCAAAAGAATTCGGAACATAAGAGCGGAGTTTACAGTTTAAATAACCAGCTTTTATAGATTTGGGTAGTGTGGTGCTATTGAAAATTAAAATTAAATGTTTAGTAAGTATAACTGTTGTATCTTTTTTTATTACAATTCTTCTGACCTGATTTTAACAGCTTGATTAGAAAATCCATTGAGAATTTCTGATTCAGGGGTGGTCAACAGGTCAGATTCAGATATGACACCTCGGTAAATATTGAGCGATTTATGAGGACTTATTGTTACAGGAGAACCCAGAAAAGTTTTCACAAGAAGAAAGGACTTTGTTTGCATAGCTGATACAGTTTCAATAAGCAGCAATCGTTTGACGGATTTCAGTTCTCCACCTTTTCTAACAAGAGCTTTATGAACAGCAAAATGAGACTTTTTGGACATTTCGTTATTTGGCAAGGAAATCAATAAAAATCTTTCATGCACAGCAATATTGTCTATGTTACAAGTGGGTAAAACAAGGCCTTTACCCGGGCACAGCTGACTTGGATCCATAAGTGCTAAACAAACTTCAACCTGGTGTGCCTCCACCCACCACAGAGTCCAACAAGGGAGGGGCAGTGTGCCTGTCATCTGGCAAAAACCAGGCATGGTGCTTACCTAGAGTACACCCAGAATATAATGCTACAGCATCAGGGCAAAGATCAAACAGGTAAACCTGCTACCCCTTATCTGCAGCTCTAACCCTACAGCAATATCTCTAAAGAGACTTATCACCAGCAGACTGACAGGAGCGGGCTCACTCCTCCCTCCTGTCTACAGCAAACGCAAAGGTATCCCCAGGACACCATTTTCCTCCTTACGGGACACCGCACATGGCAAACATGTGGGTTGAGAAACTAACAGCATTAGTAAAACACAAAATGACTAACGAAATTTGAGAAAATAAAATTAAATAACAAAATGAAACCAAATTAACAGATTACAAAATATAAACGAAACTGAGTTAATAAAAATAAATATAGTACAATTAAAAATAAAGAAATTTAGATTTCTAATCTTATTTATTTTTAAAATAAGTTTATCTGTGATCTAGACGGGAAAAGAAAGAAAGGATGAATGGAATGACAAGTATGAGGGTTGAAAGTAGAGAAAAATCACTACAGTACCCCAGGGTTGTGACACCCATGTTTACCAAAGACAGTAAACCCCTTGGAAAAAGGAAAAGATCACTCAGGCACCTCGGGATTGTGACACCCATACTCGCCTAAAGAAGGCGAGCCTCCTGAGGGGAATGTTTTTATCTAATCATGAACACTTTGCTGTACTCAAAGATTTTCAAATACAGGCATAGGACAAAGTAATAAACACCTGTAAAAGAATACAAAAATTTAATAGTAAGTTGGTCCACCATTGGCACAAATAACAGCTTGTATCTGATGTGGAGTTGACAAAAGTCATGCAATAAGTTTGTGAATTCTCTACCATTCTCCCTGCAGAGCAGTCTCGAGTTCAGGTAGTGTCCAAGCAGGAGAAAACAAAGCACTGACTTTGCTCTCCAGAAAACTCCACAAAGGCTCAATGATTTTGAAATTAGGGGACTGAGTACACACCACAAGAGATGTTACACTTCATCATTAAGCTAATCTAACCATGTTTGAAAACAGCGAATCATGTGCACAGGGCATTGTCATCTTGAAATAGAAGACATCTTCCAGGAAACGAGTCCAAAACATAGAATGTAAATTATCTGTGAGAATACTACAGTAATGCTTGACTAGGACTACAAATAGCCCCAAACAACACCAAAATATCACTCTTCACACCAGCATAATTCTCCCCATGCCTCATGATAGGAACCAGACCATCAACACGAAATGCTTCTGCTAGTGTTCACCAGATGAACACATGTCCTGTGATTTGAAATAATGTAAATGATGATTAGTCAGACCAGTTTACCTCTTCCCATTGCTGTTGTATCCAGTTATGATGGTCTCAGCACCACTGTTGTCGCTTCATAGGATTCTTCGGTGGGACTAACGACTTTGAGACTTTGAGATGGCTACCATGCCATGAACACTCACAATATGCAGCTTCCATTGAATAATTTTGATAGAAATGGGCTTCCCCAGTCCATCTCAGAGGTTATCTAAGGCAGTTGTAATCTTGAATTTTTGGGCGATTATCCTCTTCAACACTCACCTATCCCAGTTGATCAACTTCGACTTTCGCCCACTGTTATGCTTTGCAGAGGCCATCTTTCTCAGTTTTCTGTAGGCTATCATAACCTATGACACAGAAGTTTTTGAAACATTTGTAAGGTTGACTATTCTAGGCACAGACACTCCAGAGAGGTGAGCTCCAATTATCATGCATCCTTGCACATTGGGCGTAATGGGGCTTTGCTAGGAACAGAACTTTCTCATACAACATATATACAGAATTTTCTCACATCAGTGGATGCTCAACTGATACCATTCCTTAAGGGGTACTAATGGTAAAATGCTGCCCCACACATGGCAAAACTGTAATCAGTCAAAGTAAGACATTTCCAAATGGGCATTCCTATAATTTTGGTCCTATACCTATAACATTCTTGTTTATCCCATTTAAACTAAATGTAACTTTTTTGAAAAAAATATTTTTGAAAGATCAATACATACTAATGAAACTGAATTTCTTTTTAATGAAATAAAGTAGCTTTATTTGTTTAAAGATTAAAATATTTTAACAGCATTAAATATTTTTTAACACATATGTTGATAATTTGATTTCTCATATCAGTTATTTAAGATATTTATATTCAAAGAAGACACATTTTTTGTGAGGGCAGTGAAAGTGTTATATGGCAGTGGTCCGCGGACCGGTACTGGTCAGCACAAGAAACCTTAAATTATTTCTCTTTTACTTACTGTGGTATATTTTTCTTAGGTTTGGGCTACTTTTTATGAAAATCACTTAATATTCCTTGCTAAATCACTTTAAATTCATTTTTTGGTATAGCTTTGTTTTATTCAGAAATCACGATTATAAATACAATTAAATTAAAATTATTAAATCAAAACAGTCTAAAATATAAACAATCAACATCCTCCCCCTCAGCGGGCCACAGTAAAATTAACAAATGTTGACTGGTACGCAGCATTGTTATATGGCACTGCAGCCTTTTTTAGATAGTGACAAAAATATTAAAATAAGTTTTATAGCTTCTAAGTAAAAGAGTGGCTTTACTCAAAAAATTATTGTTCATTCATTTGGAATTAATGGGAGTAATAATTGAAGCTAAATTTTTGTAAATATTTGTCCAAAATCTTAAGCAACATTTGTAGCAATATTTCTCTTTTGGGCAGATAATAGTATAATTATATACTGGATCAAAAATAATTTAACAGCTTGAAAACCATGACAGGAATCTTAGAATCAAAATTCTTTACTTTCATTAAGAGATTCCATGGACCCAGCTCACATCAAATTGGGAACACTAAAAAATCACACAAATCCCTATTTGCATACCCAATTACAAGTGCAATTCATATAGAATTAGTGTCTCGATTATCCACAAGGAAGTTAGTTCATTTTGGCCTGAAGATTTTTTTCAAGAACAAATTATAAAACTATCTATTTAAACAATATATCTCTTTTTAAATATGCTAGAAAGAGAAGATACCATATTTCTTCAATATTATCAAAGAAGAAAATTTTAAATAATTTATTTCATTAGAAAGTACTACATGGAAGTTTATTGTGGAGCTCACCCTATGGTGGAAGTGCTTTATAAGTTTCAAATGAGATCAATAAAAGAACTTTTAAGGAAAGCACTCAGTAGGGCTTCAAATTAGGTTTTGAAAACAATGACAATTCTAGCTCAAATTGAAAATGTTTTAAATCATTGACCTCTGACATTTCCAATGATGAGTCTCAGCTAGAAACTGTTATACATGGAAACTTTCTTTCAGTTGATTCTAAAAATAAGAATTCTTAAAATTTGTTCAGTTGTTTCATGATTTTTTTTTTAGAGAAAGCTAGTTAAAATGGAACAACATCGAGCATATTAAGTAAGTTTTTGGAAGAAATGGAAGAATAACCATCAATGTGCGATCAATGTTAGAAGTTTTCAAAATCCAAGCATCACATGAAACTTGAAAGTTGGTGGTTTTGTGATTCTAGAGGGCAGCACTAAATCAAAATTCTTATGGGATTTAGATTGCACAGTCAAAGCCACAGAAAGTTTTTTAACACTAGAGCTGAAGATGGGGTCATTTTGACCCAAAAGCAATTTTGTTTCCGATTTTCACAAGAAGTTACTAAAGGAATTGAACAAAATTTCTTGACTTTTCCTATTTTTATACCAATAATTATCTGTGAAAATATGATATGTTAAATACTTATCATTTTTTTGTTTTTAATACTTATACCTAAAACCGCGGCATTGGTCATTTTGACCCCATTTATAATCACAAGCACTAAATTTGCAATTCAACTTTTCCTGGAATGGGAAAAGTTTTTTCAGTCATCTTTCCATTTCCCAGATGTAAGGGGGGGAGAGAGAGAGAGAACAATACTTCAAGATCAGTAAATTGTTACTGATTACAGAAGAGCAGCTAAGAATTTGGTTGTAATAGTAGCCAGTGTTGCAGGACCCCCTCCCCTTCCCGTTATCATTCCATATGGGAAAAATGCCTCTGGTTAGCGTATTCCAGAAATTTTTTCTCTCCGATGTTTTTTATTTTGCCTATTGAATGGAATGTGGTACAAGACTATCATAGCCAATGCAGTTATCTAACGGGCACACATCTGGTTCTTTATGACTGCACAAATGGTTGTTTACATTGTCTTGGAGATAGTTTGAGTGTACCAGTTTGTTCAATTTTTGCCACCTTGTTTATATGTGGAGATAAAATTGACCTTAGGTGAAAATAGCTGGAAGAAATATGCGTGATTTAACAGTTAGGGAGGCCCTCAAATATATTCGACAACTATCGAAAAATGAATCCGAAAACGATAATGATGAAGAAATTGTTTTCAGCGATGATGAATACGTGCCTCCAGATGAAGAAAATATTCCCTCGAATGAAGTTACCGTATCTAATTTTCCTGTACAATGTACTGGCAGAAAAACTACTTCTGGGGGGAAAAAACAATGTGTAAATGAACGTAAAAAGTTATCAGATTCAAATCCAGATGAAATGAACTCTGGAACTTTTGTTACAAATGATGGAACATGTTGGAAAAGCATCACCTCCGGAAGTTGTATGCGTGGAAGAATTGCTGAACATAATGTTTTTAAAGAAAAGAGTGGTCCAATCAGTTATCCAAAGCGAAATATTGAAGATGACTATGCAATTAGTTCAAGGAGGCTACTTAAAAATGAGTCTATGATTCGTCATATCAAAAATTGTATAGAGGAAGAAGCTCACCGGCAATTGGGAAAAAATGAATGGTCAACGACTTTAGACAAACGGTGCAAGTAATCTAGAGATTGATAGATTGTGGTCTGTTGCTTGGGGTCCACCTTTTTTCTGTAATTCTATGGCGAGAGATAGATTCAGAAAACTTATGAAATTTCTGCAATTCGATAAAAAAACTACACGATCTTAACGCCTTCAAACAGATAAATTCTGTTTCATTTCTGTAGTTTGGAAGAAATTTATTGAAAATTTGATAATTTGCTATAAACCAGGACTGCTACTGATGAACAGCTGTTTCCATCTAAAGCAGATGTTGTTTCACGCAATATATGCCAAGTAAACCGGATAAATTTGGTATCAAGTTCTGGCTTGCTGCTTGATAGTAAATACTGCGCGCGCGCGGCTTGATAGTAAATACGTTCTTAATGGTTTTCCATATTTGGGTAAAGATGAGAAATGTCCTGAAAACCTATCTCTCTCTCTGAATACGTCATTTTGCGTTTGATAGAACCTTTCGAAAATAAAGGAAGAAAAATCCTTACAGATAATTTTTTCACTGCACTAAATTTGTCCCAAATGTTAAAAAAAAGAACACTAATTTAACTAAAATGATGAAATGAAATTGGAAAGAAGTACCTGAATTTGTGAAAAAAGTAAAGATGTCGTTATACGATACATTGTTACTGAAGCATGACGATATCACTTTTGACAGTTTTTCAGGGGAAAACCAGCAAAAATTTCTTATTATTGAGCTCCCTTCATCCCACAGTTGATATCGATAAAATCATCCAAAAAAGCTTCCAGAAACAATATAATTTTATAACTCAACAAAATTTGGTGTCGACATTGCCGAACAAATGACTCGGAAATATTCTGTGAAGGCAGGATCAAGGAGGTGGCCAGTTCATGTATTCTACAATATTCTTGATCTTGTAGGGATTAATTCATGGATTTTATTCAAAGAAGTTACTGGAAAAAACTTATGAGAAGAGAATATCTTCAACAACTCCTTGAAGTGTTGCATAATGCATATATTCACACAAGAAATTACAAGTCATACACAGACAAAAGCGGATACTACAGAAGAATCTGTGAAGATGTGAAAAAGGGTTTAAGAGTTCCAAGCTTTCAAGAGTAGAAACAAAACTGTAGATACTTGTTCTGACTGTAAAATGTTGATATGTAGAAAGGGTACAAAATATATAAAAAGAAGTTACCCAAAATGTGCATGAACTGTGACTGGTATAAGAAACTATATATTTCTATTAAAGTTGTCTATATATTTTATTAACTGTATACAATATTCCATATATTGTAATATCTTATTTTTTATCACTTATTATAACAAATAAATGTTAAAAATGAATAAATGTCATTGCCAAATAATTACAGCATACTTTTAGCATAACAACATGGGTTTTTATTAATTGGGGTCAAGTTGACCCCAATTAATAAAAACCAGCCCACGGTTTTAGGTATACCAAAACTGCCACTGTTCTAGTGTTAAAAAAATTGCATTCAAGCATAGGGATAAGCATTTATTTACTTGCGTGTTCCTGGTTTGTATCTTATTCATTAACATTAGGCCCCTGAAGACTGCCTTAAAAGAAATTAATAAAGAATTTGTTAGAAAAAGAAAATCCAAACAAACACACAGGAGAGTTAACAAAAATCAAAATTTCCTTTCATTTCATGTGAAACCCTTAATCCTGCTATAAGGTAACATTTTAAATTTATTTATATGCAAACAGAAGTGAAACTAAATAAAAAGAAAGTACCTGAAAAATTTTGTTCAACAGTTATCTTCCATGAAGAAATTCAATTTTTGTAACCCATGGAATTTCTGAAATTAAATAGTAATTAAATTGTATACAGCTACACAAATTCCTACATACAAAAAAAAAATCCTGTACTCCCATATAACATCAGTATAAAACATTAAAAAATTAATGACTTATTTTAATAATCTTTCCAAAATTACTGTAATAGAACCTAGTGAATGAAAGAACAGCTGGACATAAAAAGCTATTTTCAGAAATTTAATATTTTATATCTTTTTAAATGAATAAATACATTTTTGGGAGATGGACTAATGTTGAAATATTTATATATATTATGTATATACTGTAAAATCCGGCATATAACGCAACTTCTGATGCAAAAAATAAGATGAAAATTTACCTGTGCACATTATATGCCGGGTATAAAAATGAGAGCTTTAAAAAAATAAGACTTCTATATGGATTGAAATACTGTTTATTTGAAAGAAATGACATTCCATATGAATTTAAAGGGTTATAACTAGAAGTATACTGTATTTTTCTAAAGCCTGAGATACCTCGAACAAATGACTTCAAAACAGAAGATCATTGCACAAATACATTTCAAGTTACTTCGTAAAAAAGGGGATGCGCATTATATGGCAAATATACCAAAAAATTGAAAATTGCAGCTTTAAACAATAGATGTATGTTATATGCCTGATTTTTCAGTATGTTGTGTTGTTCAACATAATGCTTCATTTTGCTTTAAAAATCTAAACTTAACATTTGAATAACAAAATTATCTCAATATTTCATTAGGCATTTTCTTCATTTCAAGATTGCAAATGATTGAATTTTCATGGAAAATGAATAGTGTGTGTTTCAGCTGCACAACTAGCATCCTACACAAAGGTAAGCAATTTTGAGTTGTAATGATTCTTCCCCCGGTCTCTTCTTGAAGATATTGAGTTTCATTGCAGTGCCCTCCAACACCTTAAAGACAACAGGAAAACTTCAAGCAAGGTCAAATAATTGACAAACATAAAAAGGACCAGTCATCAAGAGCAATACACTGCCAGTTGTAATGTACAAACCCAGCTAGGCAAAGGCAATGTCAAAAATAGTTGCTGTATGGTACAGTTCTGGGAAATGAAAACCTAAGGTGAACAAAACATGATTGTTGTCCAGTGTTATACAACAGGCCCTAAATGTCCATCTGCACCATCATCCATCATACAATATGCTGTAGTATCTTAAAGAACATCTTGTTCACCCATTTCATTTTATTCAATTGAGAAAGGATTACTCTCACCCCCATCACTCTTTTAACCCAGCAATATCAATAAAGGTGTCTTACATAATAGTTGTAGTTACCAGCTACTTGACAACACAGAATGCAGTGTTAAGTTCCATTGCAGTCTTGAAGCAAATCCACATCACATCAGTTGGTAGAGAAAGTCATGCCAGCACTCCTAAGCAGGCTTTCTTTTGCTGAGGCACAAGGTGTGAAGACAGTGGGGTAATGGAGAATATTATGGTGCGCCCCCCCCCCCTGCAAAGTCAAATTTTGGGCACCAAGTAGGATCTTACAAAGGATTACAAAACCATGACATCAGGCTTAGGGCCCCTTAGTACACTGCCCCTCCCTGCCACGATGTGAGGGTGCACATTACGCCACTATGTGAAGATCAATTTCCTACACTGCCAGGCCACCTCTAGTAGTTCTGCATATAACTTTTAAACAATTCAATATGTTGATAACATTTTGTGACTGAGTTACTTTTCACAATATGTCATCCTGGAATTATCTTTTAAATGGTAATAATAGCCGGCAAGGAAACCAGATCTTTCCCCAAATGTGAACATATGAGACATGATTAAATAATCTGGAACATATAAAGAATGTATTGAAAAATCTCTTTGGATAATATTAGGGCACCATATTCTTCCTAATATGGTAGTATACAAGCATGCAACAACAAAAGTGTTACACTGATTACTGCTTATAACAATCAATATATGCAACTGCTATAGTCATTATCTTTTACATTACAATAATTAGAACAATTTCATGATATATATGAGTGTGCATTTAATACATAGTTCAATTCCAAAGCAAACAAACATTTATTTACAGTGTTCCATTTTTTAAAAAATTCTAAGGAGTGCAAAAACAATAAATGTGTGGACTTCAATAATTGCAATTGAAAAGTTAACAATATTTTAAGCTCATACTATTATTTCAAGCACTATTAAATGTACAAATTATGACCACAATCCTTATTTCTTCTTATCTTGTAGGATAAGCCAAGGACACACAGAAAGAAATTTGCATTAAGGAAAACAAGGAATTTTTACCTAGATCTTTAAGCCATCTCCAGCATTTTTTTCTTCAAAAAACTAGTAGCATTTATGGAAAATGATAATTCTTTTTAATTCTTGAATTTATTTATAACATCAAATATAATGTAATTAAAAAATATAATAGGTAAAAATCAATAATTTTAAACAAAATTTATTTTTCCATAAAAAATAAGTTAACCAACACCTACAAAATTTAGAGCTTCAAACTAATAGACCTAAAAAATTAAAAGACCAACTCTATGGTAGAAAATAAATTTTACACATCTTAACACAACACATCTTAACTACTTGATTGGACCCTGTGGCCGTATTTATTAGGGTAACAATAAAATTATGAAAAACACAAATCTACTACACTTTCAATATGAGGAAAGGAGGATTGACTGATAAATTTTAACACTGCATTTTTAGAAATAACATGAAGGCTATTGGAGATAGATCTGATCATTTGGATTCACAATCAATTTGATCAATTATTTGAACATTAGACCAGTTCTTTGCAAAATTAACTTCAAAACTTGGAGCATTTTATGGGATATTACTATATTTAATACTGAAATATTTGGATTTAATTTATATTTATATACTGAAAAACTGAAGAAATTGCTTTTTCATAAATAAGTATCAGATAAAAAAATATTCTTTAAATGAATTCTTTTTCATTTATTCATATTCTACTCTGTTACTTAAGCTTAAAAAATATTGACTTATTGTAACTCACTTCAAGTAACCTTATAACTATTATTTTTATTGAAGTTATAAGGTCATAAAGAAGCTTCAGTTTGTACTTTTATCATTGAAATCAGTTTATATTTGAGACCGGGATAATTTTCAATTGAATATCATCACTGTCAGACACATTACCCTGGCTGAAAATTGACTTAAAATGTGACAGCACACATAAGAGTAGAAAATATGCATTTTCTACATATTCATGTGTCTTGTCATATAAATACAGTAGAAGAGCCAGCTCAATGCTCTCTGTTTCAGTTTAACACTTTTTTATTTGAATTATGGGATTCCCCGAAATTGTACGCAGCGTTAGGCTTCCCGATATCCAAAGCAGTTTATCTGTGTTTCTTTCCTGCGGTGTTATTCAAATGTACTTTTATCATTTCAAACCTTTGTTGGAGTTACTGTAAGTATAAATTTATATAATATAACGATTGCTACAATGACAAATATTATGATTTTTAGTTTTTATCATGGGTGATAATAAAAACACGAAAACAAAGCAACACGAAAAAGCATTTCACGAGAAACTAAAATGCACACACACACACACAAGTGATTTGGCAACTTTAATAATAAGGACAATTCTTAAGAATGAAAAATACTGTCATCGGCAACTGCAACTACGACAAGCTCTGCAACAAGAATTACCCATTCTGGAAATAATACAATAGAGGAAATGGAACAACAACTTTCTATATGGATTGACGATGAAATTGAACGCAATATGCCAATAAGCCAAACTACCTCCTTGATAAAAAGGAAGAAAATTGGAAATACAGAAGAGCCTGAATGATCTGAAATGTAAACACACTGACTTAGAATTTTATTTATTTTTATACGTATATTTGTTTATTATGTTTCTATATTTGTGAGAAATAAATTTGTTTTATTGTTATAAAAAACATAATTAATAAATTTAATGGTAAAATACCTGACCAATTTTCTCTACCCATCTTCCCCTAACCTTACATGATGAGACAACCCAGTTTAACAGTTTCTTATTACGTTCTACTTTGATGGAACGTATACTCTGCGTTAAGGGGGGTCTTACTGTATATAGAAAATATGAGAATACGAGAAGAGTAGCTAGTGATGTACACAAGAGTGGGGCTTGGAGGTTTAAACTCCTTCAAAAACCCAACAGATTTTTAATTTTTAGTATAAGATGTTTTATTTTTAGTATATCTCAGTGTTTCTGTCTACATTTTTAAAAAATACATATAATCCTTCCCATAAAAGTGGTCTGTGTGTACCAATGAGAACAGCAGTTAAAAAAAATATCATTTTAATTAACCCAATAACTGATTATCTATCTCTATTTCATTAACTTAACATTTTGGATTTCTTAATTCATTCTGTATATATGCAATACAAAATATAGTCAATAATTTATATAATAGTCTGTATATAGTCAATAATTTAACTACAAGATTCTAAGATCATAAATATTTTGTCCATCTTTAATTTAGAACTGCCTTAGAATTTTTATTTTGCTTTTTTTATTTCTTTACATGTTTGCCTTATTTTCTTAATCTGCCATGACCTTATTTTAGAAAACTTCATACAAAGTTTTTTTTCTTCTGCCTATCTGTACCAAATTTTGATTTAAATGGCACAAGTGGCTGAAACTTTTTTAAAAAAAAATCAATCTAACTAAATTACAATACATATCAGTTTCTCACAATGAAATTGTTTTTGTAGATCTAACAAAAGGATGCAATTTAATCATAAACATTAAATGATATTGCCATGGAACCTTCACTACAATTGATTTGGAGTGAGTGAATATTAGCGTCGCACTGTTCAGCTACACGAGGGTTTTTGACAACACACTTCGTAATTTTGAACCATGGTCAAGTGACGAGGACGACACCTGAGCTGGCACCCTCTCTCCTAAATGCCACACCACACCAATGGGAGGACGTTTGAGCTCTCAACACATTTAACATGCATCGCTCCCCTACACAGCGGGTCTTTAGTAGTACTGGGCTCGAACTTGTGACATACCAGCCATGATCCAATACCTTGACCACAAGGCTACCGCAGCCACAATTGATTTGGAAACAAAGTAGCAAAAAAGTATGAAATTATAAAAATATTTCTTTAAATAAAAGTCTTTTGTTTTTTTAAAGAACAAAAAAATAAAGTGGAATATATATGTCAAAACAAGGATATTATTTAGGCAATTATGTAATTTAGCGTGCTTCCACACTACAGGTCCGAGGTTCAAACCTGGGCTGGGCAAGGTAAACTCGGCCTTTCATCCCTGTAGTGGATCGATAAATGAGTACCAAGCTTGGTTGGGAACTTAATACTGGGGGTTTTTCATTAGACTGACCACCTGACCAGAACAACTGCTCATGCACCTCAGGACCCAAGGTCACATATACTGAGATAGGCGCAGTAGGCCTTGTCCTTCGTGGGCTGTTGCGAAATTGAGTTATGTAATTTAGAGAATACATTAGTATCCAAAAGCTATTTCATTACTGAAAACATTATGAATTATTAAAAAGTAAGAAAGAGCACAAACAGTTTACACTTCTTAGGAAAAACCCTAAATAATTTAGGAAGATTCACTGAAGTGAGATACCATACAGTTTGAATTCATTGGGACAAGCATTTTTTTTTTTCTTGTCTGAGTTGGTATGCGATTACCAGTTACATCTACCCAGAAGTAATGTGACGGATTGACCTTGACTATAATTTATTCATTTGATTGGTTTTAGTGCATTAGTAGTTCAATTGTGGGCCTTTAAGCGTGGTAGTTGGAGGTTATAATTTTGCCCTACACATGTGTAACGAGTGTTAACGTGTACACACGTATAACACGTGTTATTTTTGCTTGTTCAGAGATGGATATTACTCCAAGGAAGAGATCCAAAATAATTGCTAGTACTAAACACACTACTATGACTGTGAGAGGTAGTTACTATGGTAGTTGGTTTGGGCCAATTATGTGTTTCAAGAATTTGAAGAACATTTCAAGATCCCTGATCATTGTCTCCAAAAAAAAAAGGAAAATGTGGGCTCAAATGGAAAATAATTCCACAAACTGATAAAATTCTAATAAGAAATAGCAAAATAAATCAAATTAAAACATGCACAGACCTTTGCAGGAATTTATTGGATTATGGTATTGAAGTGAATACCTTACTGTACAGAAAAGGGTTCTGGAAGTTTTCTGTAAGACATCAAGGCCAAGGAAAAAGCAATTTTTAACTCAGAAAATGATGAAAAAATACCTTTAGCATATGCCAAAAATACCAATCCTGGACTGCTGACTAGAAGGTGATTTTCAGTGAAGAAACACATTTATTTGTGCAGGAATACAAATCAAAAAAAAGTAAGACAAAACAAAAGGTGAAACTCTCTCTGCTACCAGCACACAGATCCTATTTAATAGACTGTAAAACACTCTTCTAAACAGATACTTTTTCAAACAAATGGCACTGGAAGCTTAGTTTCTTTAAAGACATGATGAATTATGTCAAATACATAGAATTATTATGCAGTAGAATTGTTCCATCCATGGAAACATTTGACAGAAAATTAAAACATGATTTGGCTTCTTGTCACAATTCAATATAGGTCGACACTTTTATGTGGGAAAATAAAAGGGCATAATTGGCCTGGTAATTCAGCAGACCTAAATCCTATTGAGAATTTATGACATATTCTCAAGAATGGTTTAGCTAAGATGTGTTGCACGACAACAGAACAAATGATAAAAATTGCTATACAAGAGTGGTCCCACCATAATGAAATATGGAGCATGTGTGCTGTATGTGTCAATACTAAGACGGGAGTTGAAGAGGTCATTTCTACTAAAGGAGGACATACTTCTTATTAATACAGAGATTTTTCTGTCCATTTAAAGTATTCAATAATTAAAAGCTAGGGTCTTAGAAAAAATCGTTTTTTACCATTTGTCCCAATTAATTTGAACAGTAGAGTATTGTTCAGTGCTTCTACTTGCTCATCTTTTGAACTTATATATTCACATCTGTCTCATAAAGCTACTTATTCCACCATACTTACTTTCTAAAACCAAGTATTTTACTACAAAGACATTTCTTTTTAACAATTTAGTCTAAATCCACTACTTGTTTGAATTAACACTGGTCTTGAGCTACACGAGGCATTAGCAATAGACCTTGTAATTTTGAACCTTGATCACGAAACTTTTTGAGTGACCTTTTTCTATATTTGAGCACGAGGCAGGAGCTCAAACAAGTTTTATGTACTTATGAATTGGAAGATACAAAATGTTAACTTCTAACACATTCCTTTCAAAATATCTTAAAATTAATATATCAGTATATATTTATATATGTGGATATATAAATCGATTTCATTAACTCATTTTCTTACAAAATTTGTTTTAATACAATTTAATTTGTTTTAGTAGAGTTATTTTTTAATAATTTGTTTGTATTCATTTTTTAGCTCTCGCCCCCCCCCCCCTCGAAGATTATACAATTATTCAGCTATAAGACAGCAGTAAAGCTTCCAATATATAGCATTCTTTTTTTACCATGTGTAGCCTACTCTTTTTTTTAAAAATTATTTCAATATCAAAATTTTTAATTCCTTTTTAACTAATCCAATAAGCAAATAGGTATCTTTGAATTCATTTTTTACACAGAAGCAGCTTTATTTATTTATTTATTATTTTTTTAAAATATTTTTGCATATTTTATTGTAAAGTATAACACTATTCTACTGCAGTGGGTCGATAAATGAGTACCAAGCTTGCTTGGGGATTTAAACACTAGGGGTCTCGCATCAGACTGATCACACCTGATCGGGACATCTGCTCATGCACCTCAGCACTCAATGGTCACATATATTGGGATGGGCACAGTAGATATTGGTCCTCATGGGCTGTTGTGCGACTGAGTTTGAGTTTATAACACTATTAATTTTCAAAACATGTCATATTTAAAGGCATTGCAGATTTTAAGTAATAATATAAAGTGAAATATCTTCCCAAAAAAAATCTGAAAAATAGCAGTGCTAAACAAATCTATGAGCATCTCACATCATTAAGAGGCTACACAAGATCTAAAACAAAATAAATTATAGTTTTTAAAAAAACTAAAAAACACGCTTTTATAGTGAATCGAACTAAAAAGTAAAAAATAATTCTTAATATAAGAATAAAACGATTAACAAGAAAATTAATGTCATGGGGTAAAAGCGTGAGTATTCTATATTAATTGTTATTATTTCTTACTAGTTCTATACCGAAATACTGTGTTAGTGTAAAAATGTAGTACAAAGCACCCCACACTTTTATCCCAATGACATTAATTTTCTTGTTAATCATTTTATTCTTATATTAAGAATTATTTTTTTATTTTCTAATTCGATTCACTATAAAAGTGTGTTTTAGTTTTTTTTAAACTATAATTTTTCATTTTTTAATTCAATCTACAATAAAAGCCTGTTTCTTTAGTTTTTAAAACTATAATTTATTCTTTGTTGAATTTATCCTTGAGTTTAATATTTGGAGCCAGAATTACATGGCTGGTAGAAATAGTCTTGCTCTTCAATAGATATTAATTAACGGGTCTGAAGGGTTTTTATTCTCTCCGTTCACGGGGACTCGGATGAGTCCTATATCGTTATATATTACAGATTCCGTCTATAGATACAGGTCTAACTAATAAAAGTGTTAAGAAGAAATATTAAATGTCAATGGTATTATCACCTTTTAAATGTATTGCTATAATGTTAATTCACATCATCACTTCTAAACGTATTGCTTTATCAAAATAAAAAAATATTTAGCAGTTAGAATGTAAATTTATCACCTCTTAAACGTATTGCTATAATGTTAATTCGTATCATCACTTCTACATGTATATATACTGCTTTATAAAAATAAAAAATATTTAGCAGTTAGAACATAAATTATTTTTTTCACATGTGCACAAGCCTTTTTTTTATTTAAATAATCAGAAAAACTAGATTTATATTATGGTAAGAAATTGCTGACGCATCCAACCTACCCTTTCTCACATAAAGAAAACTTTTTTTGTTTTATTTGTATTAACCACAAGCCTATTCGCGATTTTAGGGTTGCATCTTAATCTTTTAGTCACTAAATCTGGAATTAGTTGCCAAAGCTGGAAATGGCATATGGAATTAGTCGCCAAATCTGAAAATGGTTTATGCAATAAGTCATCAAATCTGGAAGTGGTATATGGAATTAGTTGCCAAATCTATAAATCGTATTCCTAATTATCCTGATCAGGACAATTGAACAAAATTATGAAATTATTGTATTATCATCGGTCCATGACAAATGTGCAAAATTTTGAATTAATTTGACCTTTTAAAGTGGGTAAAAATTGAGTTCAAAGATTCCGTTACATACAAGTGAAACTTATAAAAGAGTGTTAAAAAGAGGGTTGTTTTATAGAAGAGCATGATTTTTGTTTAATAGGAAACATTGCAAAAGATACTCTCTTATGAAAATATTGCTTATGGAACAAGAATTTTTTTCAAATTTATAATTTTTGCATTATTGTTATATGTGTGTGTGTATGTGTGTTAAACGAATTTTTAAATTAACATAATAGATATTTACTTTGGGATACATTTTGCCTTTGCAATACAAATTAAATTTTCTAGGACTGATTTTCTGAATTTAAACTTTAAAACTGCTAGACTTTTGTAGCAACATATAAGCATTTTAAAATGAGTCTTGTACAATAAACATAAAAAGTATATTGACTAAAACAATTGTCAAATTTATACCATTCTATGAAGTAAATAAAGGTATTTAATCAGTTTTGATACTATTATTAAAACCGATAGAATAAAATAAAAATTTAGGTTGGATAGTTTTATTACTTGAGACCCCATTATCACAGAAACTTTAAGTAGACCTTGATCATTATAGTTCTGTTTTACATATTTCAAGTATTGATTTTTAAAACTTGGAACAGAACTGACACTTTACCCCCATTGGGAATCATTTTCAATACATCTAGTTAGGAAAGTTTAAGGTTTTGACTAATGAATGCATATATATTTATGATATTTGCTAAGAGTTGGGAATTTCGGCAAGCCTTGCACACATGTAACTTATGAACCAAATCCAAAATACTCTTTTAGTTTGACTAGTGGATTTTTCTGATTAGTGTTGCAAGGATTGCTGAACTATATTTAAGTGTAGGATTTTTCAAGGAATTTTATCAGAAAAGTCACAGGAAAGTGAAGGATTTAATGTTTTCTCTGCAATGGTACAAAAAGTAATCATTTTTAGACTGTATCTTTTTTCAGAATTTTGTCTTCAGTTTGGTTTTGGCCGGGCCCCCCCCTTATCTATTTTTTGGTTTTAGAAAATTTTAAGGAATTTTCTCAGAAAATATTAATGCAAAAGGAAATTATAGAGCTTTATAACAGTAGGGTCAATTTAGTAAAAAATAGGATTCCTACAATGGTATAAAGAAGTTTTATTGGCACAATCATGATTAAATACATTTCAATAAATTTATAAAAATAATGAGGGATATAAAATATGAGGAAAAGCTGTATAGTGAGAAAACTGCAATAAGTAAAAAATTGTTCTAATTTATTAACAAAATTTCTTAAATTTATTTCACTTTCTGATAGGCTGAAAATTGAATGAAAATGTGACACAAATGAAAATTTGATGATCTCTTCTGATTGCCAATCCAAAAAACTTGATGTTGAATTACAATATCATAGCAGTTGCAAAAACTGGGGAGATTAACCCGCGGTCACTCGCGCCTGTTTTTGCTACCTTCGTTACTCGCGGGGTGTAGAGAACACCCCAAACTTTTAACATGTGTATTTAATTATAAAAATAAAAATTAAGTCATTATGATACATATTTATAAAGTACAAGATGTGTTTTGTATTATACAAATAAAATTAATTTATTGCACACAAATGAGACTAACATTAATTTAAACTAAACATACAAAATTTTCATTTTAAAACACATAATTTTATATTTTTTCATAAACCAGTATAAAACGTATATGCCAGTAATAAATATACTTTATAATTAATGAGATAATGATAGTAGAAAGTATATAGAAAAATAATATTTTAATCATTTTCCAAACTTTTAGAGCAGACTGTATACAAATGCTCAACTTCTCGCGGGAGTTCTCAGCCCTCCAGATAAACTTTTCAAGGTCATTACATTCCAATCGTTCCTTAAAGAGGGATTACATCACGCCTGAAGGTTCAATGACCTAAAATGTGCAGCTACAGAAAAAATCGTGGTTCTGCACATTCTTTTTAGAAATCTGGAAGGATTTTCTTGTTGCTGGGGTGTACAGAACACCCCGCGCGAGTGATCGCGGGTTAAGCATTGAGAAAATCAACTTCTGTGACCAAAGAATTTAAATAATTGAAATCATATTTTTATAAGTTATGCACTACACTTTTTTTATAACTATACTGTGTTTACCACTATACTTTTTTTAAAATCACTTTATAAATTAGTAAACATTACAATTTGTTGTTTTCTGCAAAAATGTACTAAAATCAGCATAAATAATCATTCTTATATCATATTTCATAAAATATTAAAGATACTGTATATGAATTAAAAATAAATATTAATAAAGATTACAAAAAAAATATCTGTTCAAAAAAATTGATCTGAAAAAAAATTTGCAATTCTATCTAAATTTAAAATACAGACAAAGACTTAAATATGTGCATGAAAGTTAGTTCATAACAACACATTCAACTTTAATGTTGCAGGAACTTTTAAGTATATCCTACTTCAAAAAATATAAGTTTACTGCCTTTATTTTAGAAAAGTATTTTTAACCATTTGATTATGTTTCTCAACTCTAGATTTAATAAAATTAATATTGAAAAGTAAATTTGAAAAATGAATATAATTCAATGGTTTAAGTGTACAATAGGTGGCCCTTTGGCAAAATCAATTTTTTGGCAACCAGAATAAGTCACCAAATTACCTATGTGTAGCAAGAGGTGTGAAATGAAGCCAAAGTAATGAAGAGTAAAATTCATTCTGGCATCTAGATAAACATCGCTAAATCCAAGGAGGCCACCTATTCTACACTTCAGCCTAATTCAATTAAGCGTACTGATACAAAAAACTGAATATTCCATGAAATGAAAGCATAAAATTAAAATAAAGGTGTAAAAAGGCAAAACATTAAAATGCACATATATAACTATCTCTAGTAAATATTTCAAATAATTAAGTCAAATAAAGAAAGGCAAATAAATTTATCTGATGAGGACATACATTTATCTACAAATATACTAATTTGAATAAATTGATAGCAAAACCTATTATTTTAAATTTTAAAATTAAAGAATATTTTTCATTTAAAATAATGATAAACAATTGAACTTTTTTTTTCTGTCAACATTTCAATATCTAAACAGTGCTTATGCATCTAATGTTGTAAAAGGAAAATTTTGAATTTGCATATAGAAATATTTACGAGGAAACAAAGATTCTTTTTAAATATCTAATTCTCTAAAAATAAATTTTAATAAATATGAAACTACATAATTACTTCCATTACTTCACTATAGTTTAATAAAATAATGCATTTTGCTCAAAGACAAATATTTTAAATATGAGGATATTCTGTCATTAAAAATTTCAGTAATACAATTTGAAAAACAAGATCAAAAATAAAAATGTTAGCACTCAATACACAAATTATTTTAAAATAATATTTTTTCCAATAAATATTTTTCCGACTTTTTCAGAAATTAATGTTTCACTTAGAAAAAAATAAAATTTTCAACTTTTATGATTATAATTAATTCATAAATTCCCCCTCCCCCCAAAAGATAAATTATATTGACCTAACTAGGATCAATATATTTTCATTTCGATTATATAAATCATGAACAGAATTAATATCACATACTTGTATTCTACGATATGTTATTTCAAATACCCAGTACGTGAAAGAAAATTGTGATACCAATCGAGTTCTTTTTAATAATCAAAATAAATATATATAGCAGTAGCATCGCATAGGTGCAGTACATGAAGTGTCACATATACATGATCTTAGCATCTCGAAGCAAAATTCCCGGTACAAATTATCAAATGAGATAAAAAAATTTATAGTAAACAGCATAAAGAATTTAAACATATTTAAAAATTTTATTGAAATTTACTTACGATAACATAGAAAGCATTTTAGAAATGAACACACATCTAAACCTCCAGCAACAATCAGGAAAATATACACTACATAAACAGGGAGGGAGGGGGGGAGAGAAAATTACAAACATATCAAGAATTCCTACGCAAATTCCTCCCTCTCTTCACCTCACTTCTTTATAACTCAACTTTGCAGGTACTTCTGTTTTATAGTGTTCAAAAAAATTTACAATATAGTGCGTTAAAATTCTACAAAAGGATTATTTTAAGAAGAAAAAAAAGTACTTGCGCAGTTTATATGTTACAAAACAGCCTTAGGCTGATAAAAAAAAATCAGAAGCCAAGGATTGTCATTTTTTTTAATAGTCGAATACTAAAACATAGGATTCATCCGATGGGGAAACCAAGCTGACTCAGAAAAGAATTGTTTTAAATTTAATTTTATATATTATTTCAATTATTAAACTGCATGCTATCTTTAAAGAAATTCTTAAACTAAAGGAAAAAGGAAGCTCTATACCCTGAACGATACCCTTATATCCAGGGTACATATGAACCAGAGGTCGCCAAAGTGGTGGTCCGAGAGAAAATTTCGCTGGTCCCCAGAAAAGTGTGGAATATACTTACTCATCACGTTATGTTTTAAGATGAATTGAAACATAACTCAATTCATAACAATTCGTGAAAAGTTATAAAAACGCTACTTCATAGAATAACTCCATTCATAGAATATATTTAACACTTTAAAAAATCCTATTAATGGTCCACGGGATTTTAAATTATGAATTTACTGGTCCGTGGGGTCAAAAAGTTTGGCGACCGCTGATATGCACGACACAAGTTCAAAAGCATACTAACACCTTTTTATAGAGCTGTCCAAAACGCATAACGATCAGTATGCTGTGCAAGAAATGCAGTCTCGCCGCAGGCTATAACTTTTCCCAAATTTGAAAAGTGATAATTTTATTACTGTGGTATTTTTGGTTTCGCGGTTAAGAATTTTTCAAAGTGTGTAAACATCTCTGAATTGACACAGTAAAATTCAAATATGTTCATTAATTATCCAACTTCTAGATAACATCACACACAATGATGTAAATGAGTAATTTATGTATAAGTGTGTTATAAAGTTTTTTTACCACTATATATGAAGGGTCCTAAATGCAACTATAAAAATAAATCTGATTTAATGACATGTTTTCTGTTCCTGGCTACTATTCGCTATTTCCCAGAGGCAGATTCTATTTTCAAGAAGACAGTTTTTAAAAAAATATTTTACGTTGTTCATTTTACTTGTTGAGAAGTTTATTGAAGAATTCATTGCATAAGTCTTTGTGCTTGCTCAACAACCTAAATTCCTCTATTCAAAATTATGTTAAAATGCTCATTCTGTTAATTATTTCTTAAAGTGCAATTCAAATTATAATTTTATTTAAAAAAATTGGTGCTAATAGAAAAAAGTATGCAGTGCAATGATGCCTTACTTGTGACTTGATTTTGAATTACATCGAATGTTCACTTTTCTAGAAAGACACATTTTGGAGAAGGACTCAACAAATGGATCTATTTGGGAAGAGAGGAATGAAAGAGAGAAAGAATAATTGATTTGAAGAAAGCAAGAAATTGTCGAAATTTTATTGACGAAGGATATCAGAGTTCAGAAGATCAATCACAATTTAATTTCTTTTGAGATTGCTAACTCAGAGGAGTGTCGCAAAGGATACTATCCTTCAGTCCATCAAGAAAATGTATCACTGTGTGTAATACATCGGTGGGAGAATCAATTCGTATATCAACTTTCGGAGTTTACATGACAAAAAGATGATCCACAAAACCATCTATCTGAATGAATGGTTTTGTTTTTTCTCGACGCCCTTAAAAATCTTTGTCTCCCATCGGAAAAATAATAATTCTAAAAAGGGAAAATATTTATTTTTTATGTATAGCATAATTCTCTTATATATTTCAAACATAAATTTTCCCCCCGGAAATTCGCTAAAATACAATAATTTTATTTTGAAAACATTGAAGTTTAAATTTCATGTTGTTAGAAAGTGTTTAGTTTCATACTGTGTTATATTGGCTTTATTTATCATTCCCTTAGATTTTTTCAAGATGCAATTAAATTTTCATTTCGTTTTGATATCTATTTTTTTCACGGAATTCACGAATGAAATAGAAGAATTAGTTTGTTTTTCGAAATAAAAAAAAAATTAGTGTTCTACTTTACGGTTTTTTTTTTTTTTTTTTCCTAAAGCTTATTTATACCAGATTCAATACTACAATTCAAACTGTTTACATTAGATCGGAAGAAGTTCAGTAGCTTTTCCGGTTTTGGTATATTATTTTATTTACGAACAGTAGCGGCGCGAGACCTGAACTTAATGTGGGCAAGATACATTTCGCGAGGTCTTCTGGTGGCACAAAAAGAGGGTTTATAAAATAAAAAACCAATTTTTATTCATAAAGAAAAAAACCAAACTTTTTACTCATGTTTCTTTGGGACATTAAACAATAATGAAAAAAAATAACCCAGAAATCTCCTACTTTTAGTTTTGCTGAAATCCTTATAATGATTGGTTCATAATTTATCTTAGATGTTATACCAGTTTCAATAGAGATAAAACTACCAAAGCTGAAAGTCTTTCCTCTGACCCATTGTATTTCTTACATAATTTTTTATCAGTTTTGATTATGAAAAGCTCCTTTCAGCAGTAGTGTGTGGTACTCTTTTTTTTACACAGGTATTATTAACAAAACTCGAAAGACAATATAAAAATTTGGGGAAATTTCTTTGATTGATTGATTGAATATCAACGTCGCACTGTTCAGCTACACGAGGGCTTTTGGCGACGGACCACGTCATTTTGAACCATGGTCAAGTGACGTGGACGACACCTGAGCTGGCACCCCTCTCTCCTAACTACCACACCACACCAACGGGAGGACGTTTCAGCTCTCGACAGATTTAACGTGCATCGCTGCCCTACACGGCGGGTCTTTAGTGGTACTGGGCTCGAACTCGTGACAAGGCAAGCCACGATCCGATACCTATACCACTCGGCTACCGCGGCCACGAAATTTCTTTGAAATCGTTCTCTATGATATATTGGAGCAGATTTTTCACGTCTGTAATGATGTTGGGGAAATTTGGGTTCATATTTTGCAATGTTGTTAAATATTCACTCAAAAAAACTGTATTATATTCCCCTATTAGTTACCTCTTGCCCACTGGCGTAGCTAGTCCTGAGTGGGTCCTGTATCAAAAATTCTTTGGGGGCCCTTTTTTGGAAAATAAATAAATGATAAATAATAATAATAATAAAATGATCGCATTGATAAAACTTATATGGAAGTGTCAAAATAAATATACATAAACATAATGTATTAACAAACTTCATTATTTAAGAATTAACTTAGTTGTTTAAATAGGTGCTTTTTTCTCGGGTTTTTTTTTTTTTTCGGTAAACGCATTTAAAGTATTATCCATAACAGATGATTGATTTTTCAAGTTCATTTGTTTCTATTGACAGTATTGTTAAATCCGAAAACCAGTTTTTGGCCTATGAAAGTTCTAAGATAATTTTTAATAACTTTTAGATTAGAAAAACTTTCAGTTGTTGCAGTTGTGACAGGAAGGGTATAAAATAGTAGTCATGTTATATAACATCCTGTAAACTGGAGGTGAGGCTACTGAAATTAAATACCAATAATTCTGCGTGCTTTTTCATAGAATGGATTTTCTCAGTTTCGGATTTTAAGAGCCCTCAATTCATTGAAGATGAGACCTTGGGTCAATCGATCGTAATTACAGCGGATGACCTCAAATCGCACATCTGCCCAGTAACCTTTTTCATCCCAAGTAAACACACATCTGTAAAGAAGAGAATATCACTTGTATCTCCTTCACGTAGTCATGAAAAATATCCTAACTAAATAGTTATCCTCAGATAATTAAGATTTCAAATAATATTTTTTTATACTGAATAAATAAGCACAATGAGAGAGCGAAAACATATTTTTCAATTCATACCATAACCGAATATTTTGCACTGGTTTATAAAAATTAAGGAATAAACACAGTTTCGCCCACATTTAAAAAATATGGACCCAATTCACAGAAGATTTCATTGTGGTTCTTGAGCAAATGATAAAAATATTTTTCCTTCTTATTCAAAAAGTTTCATTTTTCAAATGAAAGCTGTTTGTAAAATTTGAAAACGCATTGTTAAGAGGATGATCGGCTTTCAAATATAGAAATAACAAACAAGTTCTTTTGGAGTAAATTGTATTTTATTATTGAACTCTGTGGTAAATACAATAGATTTTTTTTTTATTATTATTTTGAACTGGAAGCAGTTAATACATGTTAAATACAAAATAGCACAAATTCAAAGTTCATCCGAAATCACAATGTACTATGAGATAAATAAAACACAGTCTGTGTGTTTCTAGTTTTGATGCTAATGTTGTTTCTCTGCATCGTCCTTGTTTAAGCTGGGAAAAATCTTCTAGAAAATTTGGAGTTCTTTCTTCAAGGGGGTTGATCCAAGTGACGGCCTGTTTTTTAAGCAATTTTAGGGAAATTTGTTTCGAAGACCATTAAAAAGATCGAACTTTAAGTTTTTTTTTTATCATTTATTTATACGTATTTTAAGAGTACGTATATAAGTTTTTAGCCCAATATCCAATAGAACGTGAGCTATAGCGCTCTGAACATACCCGCCTCGAAAAAATGGACACTCACTTCTTCCACGATTCCGGTTGAGTATATTTGAAATATATTGAATTGATTTTAAAAAAAAAAGTTAACTGTATAAATATATTCTTTCCTACATAGTTATAGCCAATTTCTAAATCCGAAAAAAAAAATTTTTTTTAAATTATTTTTTAAAAAGTATTTAAACCTGTTGTATGAATAAATATATCTGAAATTCTTAGAGCAACGAATAAAATAAAAGAATGATCTGGCCGTATACCAAAACCGACATCAATCGCCCCAATTTTGATACAATATTTATAAATGAATGTATCGTTCTAAATATTTGGAAACAATTCAACACGGCTTCATTAATTCAGTCTTAAACGTGATGCATACAGGAGATGTTATAAAGAACCATTGGATAGATAAATTCTGCTAATATAGAAAAAATAGTAAACATGGTGACACGATAAGGAGCTAAGTCAGAGTTTCTCATAATGTTGGGCGCACCCTCCTCTGGGGGCGAAATAACTCTACGAGGGGGACGCGAGCATATTGAAAAGTCGAAAACAAAAGATTATTTTAAAAATTTTTTAATTCATTAAAAGTAAACAAACCAAATACATTTTGACATAATAAAAAATAAAATACCCATTTACACTCTGATATAACCATTACTAATATTATAAACGCTTAAGTTTGTATGGATGTTTGTTATTCTTTCACGGAAAAACAACTGAATGGATTTTAATGAAACCTTACAGTAATATAGCTTATACATCAGAATAACACGTAGGCTATGATTTATAAAGATATTGTGTGAAGTTTCCAAAATATAACAATAATTGTCAAGAAAGTAGGAAAATATCTGCCATTTGCAAAAAGCCCGCGACAGCATATATCTATCTTTTTTGTGAGAAGCAAAACTTTCCCTGTTTATTTTGCCTACGCCATGCCTCCGTTCGCGCTCGCTTTTAATTTATTCCTTTGATCAGTGTAATCACTATTTTTTTATTTCATAATAAAACTATATTTCGAAGGATGAGGTGGTGGCAAGATTTTAAAATAAAATAAATACAACAGAAAGTAATATTAACGTATTACACTTCCAGATATAAATTATATACACTATTTAAAGCGTTCATTACACAAAATTTGTAACAATGTGTTACTTTTGCTGAGCAGAGATCAGCTTAGGAAGGTATTTTCAAAAATTGACTGACAAGAGAGTTACGAGGAGTTATAAATAAATAAAAATCCCTTTTATCAGCTATTAGATCTATAGACTTAAAATTTAACATATATATATGTATTTTTCTTATGTTCAGCTGAGATATGCAAAAAGAGGTGTTTTTTTTTTTTTTGTTTGTTTGCAATATACGTAAAATTAACTTATTAAAAACTTCTTTACCCTTCAATCTGTATTATTTAATTTTTCAATTTACCCGTGCGAAGAAAAGGGTATACCAGCTAGTATACTTATAAATGTATCAAGACAGCATATAATGTATTTTATAGTTAATTTAACAATACTAAGTTAAGAACAAGTTTAACAATTACAAGTGACCCGATGGGCTTCTCACATATAAAATTACATACAAAAATTAACACTTATCTTGATAATTTGTACGGGTTATAATTAATGCATTATAACTATCGACTAAAAGTTATGCGATTCGCTCCCCAATGCCACCTTTTCCACATAGGCACACGTATGTGATGTATTAGGGGGAGGGGGAAAGAAAGGAATAAAAATAAATTATAGTTTAACAAAAACTAAAAAATACGCTTTTATAGTGAATCGAACTAAAAAGTAAAAAATAATTCTTAATATAAGAATAAAATGATTAACGAGAATTGCATCCCAATGCCTTTAGAATAATTTTATGGATAGCAGTGCACAGAAAAGATCGGAAAGACGTATATATATGCCCGTGGAAATTAACGTTTTGGTTGAGCGAGACGTTTATATACGCCGGTGGCATTACGAAGGTAAAGTCGCGCGTATTGTACCTTTAGCGTCAAAGCATAGTATTATTAAACACAAAACATTGTTATTGTATAGAGGAAGGGGGTACGATGATTGAATAAATATTGGGTAGCAAATATTGAAAATTTCAGAAGCAATGAACAAAGAAAGGAATTAAGGTATCCCACTACGTACGGAACCATGATTTAAAAAAGTGTATAAATGGATGGTTTTTATGACATTTAGTGTAACTTGGATTAAAATATAAGCATAAAATTGTTTTAAGAATATTATTAGAATAAAAAATTATTTACATGCAATATTTTAGCAAAAAATTAACTTAGAATTACCTATTTTCAAAACATTCTCCTTTTATGAAAAATGCTTCTATAATAATAATAGTTTGCTTATATAAAGAATAGATTTTTCCAGAGGGATTGAAATAGGATTTTTGTAAAATCCACATTATTTTCAGAGTTACTACCAATTAAAATTATTATCGGTGTTCTTTTCTTAAAATTTCTCCCCTCTGTTGTATTAAAATAGGAATAACTCTCCATTTCTAATATATATATTTCAAAAATCAGAATTCAGGCTCTGTACAGAGGTCTGAGCTATATATATGCAAAATATTATTATTATAGAAGCATTTTCCATAAAAAAAAAAGGTTTTCAAAAAAGGTAATTCTATGTTCATTTTTTGAAAAATCCCAAGTGGTGCTGCAGGGGCCTAAGGGGCGTTATACGTAATTATTTCCATTTTTAAACTATTAGATGTACAGTCTTGAAATGTGGTGCGCAGACTCCTTTCATGGCGTAGAGATCCGCTACAAAATGGGTTTTTGAGAAAATTGACTCCCAAGTAGCGTTGAGAGGACCTAAGGGGCGTTTTACATAATTATTTCCATTTTTAAACTATTAGACGTATAGTGTTTATAATTGGTATATTTGGTACGCCCCTTAGACCCCTATATTTTTTGGGGGGGTGGGGGGCATATCATTGTGATACTGGGATAGCTACGCATCTGCTACTTTCAGTACACACGATAGGTGTATAAATTTAGAATACTTTAACAATTATTTAAATTAATTTTGGAATATTTTAGTTTTATTTAGTTATCAAACATGATATGTAAGAAAAAAAAATTGTTCGAATTATGCAGTTTATTTTTTTTTTTCCAAACTCATGAAGTTTTCTTATTGAAAATTTATTTTGTAACAATAACTTTTGAGACACTGTACATCGATGTTTTCTGAAAAATATTGGTGGCTTAGATTGAACAGCAGCGAGTTTGAATGATCACGAATTCACTTTCTTAATTTTTTATTTCAAAATCAGATAAAGTAGTTCGTTACATATATAAATCAACTAAACTAAATTTCTTGTCATATTTTTATTTTTACTTTATTTATTTAATTTTGCAAAACTTTCGCGTAATTTTTGCCATTTAAATATAAAGGCAAAAAATCTTTTTTACAAGTATAAACAGTAGCAAAATTTAGAATAATTATATTATTTTGCAATTATTTTAGCAAAATAATTGTTTGTAATTTTGAAAAGGGTCACATTCTACCACCCAATGGTCTTTTATGTTGTAGTTCCTAGGTTTAAATGTGAAATGAAATATAATACTTCCTTTTTTTAAAAAGAAGTAAAATAAGGAATTAGTGCATATCCTATACTGTTCGAATTAATTGGAACAAACGGGAAAAAAATGATTTTTTTTTTCTAAAACCTTAGCTTTTAATCATTACATATCTTAAGTCGACTGAAAAATCTCTATATTGGTACGAAGTATGTTCTCTTTTAGCAGAACTGACCTCGTGAACACGTTTTGGCATTAACTCCGCTAGTGTATCACACATGTTCTTGACTTTATCATCGAGGAATTACACTTGTAAAGCAATTTTTATCATGTGTTCTGTTGTCATGCAATTCATCTTAACTAAACGATTCTTGAGAATACACCATAAGTTCTCGATAGGATTTAGGTCTGCTGAATTACCAGGCCAATTATGCCCTTTTATTTTCCCGCATAAAAATGTGGACCTATATTGAATTGTGACAAGAAGCCAAATCATGTTTTAATTTTCTGTCAAATGTTTCCATGGATGGAACAATTCTACTGCATAATAATTCTATGTATATGACATAATTCATCATGTCTTTAAAGAAACTAAGCTTCCAGTGCCATTTGTTTGAAAAAGTATCTGTTTAGAAGAGTGTTTTACAGTCTATTAAATAGGATCTGTGTGCTGGTAGCAGAGAGTTTCACCTTTACTTTTTCTTATTGCCCATGATTTGTATCCTTGCACAAATAAATGTGTTTCATCACTGGAATTTACCTTCTTACAGTCGTTAACAGTCTATGATCAGTATTTTTTGGCCGATGATAAACGTTTTTCTATCGTTTTCTGAGTTAGAAATTGTTTTATCCTCGATCTTGTTGCCTTTTGACCAACTTCCAGAAGCTTTTGCGTACAATTGAGGTATTCATTTCAACACTTTACTCTAATAAATCCTTTCGAAGGTCTATACTTGTCTTTCTTGGATTTATTTTTGCAATATCTAATTGGAATTCTATCCGTTTTTGGAGTAGTTTTCCGTTTGCACCAACATTTTCTTTGCTTTTTAGAGAAAATGTTCCAAAATCTTGAAATGTTCTTAAAATTCTTGAAACACTTGATTTGCCCACACCAATTGCCTCGACTACATTTCTCACAATCATAGAAGTGTGTTCGTTAAGAGCGATTATTTTAGAACGCTTCCTCTCTCGGAGTAATATACATCTTTGAACAAGCAAAAGTAATACGTGTTCATGGAATACAAAATTATAATCACCAGCTGTCACACCGAAATGCCCACAACCGAGCTACTGATACACTAAAAACGGTCAAACGAGTACATTGTAGTCTAAGTCGATCCGCCACACTACCTGTTGGCAGATATACCCGACTTGTGGCAGTTAAGTACATCACTGATAATCACATACCAACTTAGGCAAGAAAAATATGTTCGTCCCAATTAATTCGAACAGTATAGTAATTTGTGCAGAATGCCTGTCTAAGCGTCTCTGTTATTTCCTACTATTTAATCTGTTTCTATGAAAAGTTTTAATATTTCATGCTATATACTTTCAAAATAAACCAGGTGCTCGTGATATCGGAGTGGTCATGGTCGCGAACATTGCTCGAATTCAAGTATCACTAAAGACCCACCGTGTACTGATGGACATTAATCTGTAGAGGCTCAAATTCCTTGTGTTGTCATGATGGGGAAGTTTTGAAAGTGGGGTTTTTACTCAGATGTCGCCCTCTTCAGTTAACTGTGGCTCAAAGTTGTTAGGTGCATCTCCAAAAACCTTGGTATTGATTCAGAATGTGATGTTGACTAAATAATCAATCAATTTTTATGAAACAATATGAAAAGCTTACATTTGCAAACCAATGTATAACAAAATGTAAATAAAATATTAAAAAAATTATTCAAGAAAATAGCTAAATACTTAATCAAACAATACTTATCAAATCTAACATCTATTGAAAAAAAAATTTTTTTTTAAAGAAGAATCGAGAGCAAATATTGAAAATGTTATTTCTACTTGATTACATGTCCCTAAAAATTTTAAGCCATTTGTAAAAAATGATGGTATATAGTGCATAATTCAATTCAAAGAAGTTATTGAAGAAGTAAATAATAAGAAGAGGATGTAAAACTTTTATAATGTTTCTTCTAAAAGAACCAAAATATTAAGTTAGTGGGAAATTCGTAGATTTTTTTCATTCATTTAAAATTTTTAATTATTATTATAGTTTCATATCTGAATAGTTTCAC
>BMAV01000289.1:567526-584573 GCA_019973955.1 Trichonephila inaurata madagascariensis
TTTCTATGCATTCAACAACATCATCAAATTGTAATAATGCGGCCTTCGCCGCCTCGATTCTGCCTTCCCACCTTGTGTCTGATAAAGGCTTAATAGTAAGCTTTAATTTATCTTTGATAAAATTTTCCAGCGTTTGCTGGAACTTGAAAATATAGCAAACAAAAAAAAAAAAAAAATCTTCTGAATGAACCCACCCTCCCCCCCAAAGAAAAATGTTTTTATTGCCACTGACGAATTAGCTGCGGCTACCAATAACAAATTCCAGCTATAACAACCGCAAGGTGTGAATAATGTCCATGAGTTTATATTTAATATTCGAGTTTTAACTCTACTAATTGTGCCAACCTTATTTGCTCCATTGTCGTATCCTTGTCCACGACAGTTCTGAATATCTAAACCATTGCATTGGTCCAATATTCTCTAGTCGTTTCAGTGGCAGCAAGAAATCCGATCAAGTTTTACGATGACCGACATTTGTTATAAATTCTACTACAGTCTGTAGTGTAGTCGTGTAAAAAAAAATATATATAATATTTTGCCTCTTTTATCCTACCAATCACTTCATTGGTAACTATGTTTGACATGCTTGTAATCAATTCATTTTGAATACCGTGGCTTAGATAATGGTGTGCAAGTTGTTTATTATCAATGCGATTTATGTGTTCCCGTAACGTAGGATCATATTTAGATATCAATTTAAATAAGTCTATGCAGTTTCCAGAATTCTTAGTGTCTTCGTCTGTATTGAGAGATTTTCTGCGACCTCTGAACTTCAAAATTATGATAGGCTAAGAAATTTCTGTTATCAATTAATCTCTCAAACAAATTATACCAATGCTTTTGAGATTCAAGAATTTACCTTCCGTTTTCTCTGTCTAATGTTTTTCCGTGCTTTATTCCTTTCTCTAATGTTATCCATTGGGACATATAGGCCATATGTTCTTTAGTATTCTCTGCCTGTGTAAAATACTCTCTATCTCTCTTATGTGTTTCCAATCACAGCACCCTTCCTGTACCATTTGAGTTTGTGAATTGCCAAATTGTCAGAATGGAAAACAGAACACTTTATTTTCAGAACTTGAATAAACCAACTAGCGATGACGTTGAGTTTCACCGTTATTTAGTTTTCGTGAGAAATGAAAAGTGGAAAAGTGTCTATGATCACCATCTTTAAGATAATATTCATCACTGTTATTTAACGGCTGTGTGGGATCGTTTTAAACTTAATCATGACCGGTGAGCATCTGTCATGGGAAACGTACACAATTCCGGGTCAAAACTGGAAAATGCTTGTTTCACTACCTCAATGGCATCTCTGTTCACAGGCGCGCGAAGAACTAATCTCAATCTTTTCTTTATTGTGACTTATGTTGCTCAACGTGAACCCGGAAATCTCCGCGTCAGATTATGATTGGCAAGCTTTTGATCCTATTTCTGGTTCCGAGTTTCGTCGTTCGGTATCAATAGTCGGTGCATCTGGAGTAACTTCCAAATTCAAAGGAGACTTGGATACGAAACAATGTTGTTAATAAGTTGAAGGAATTGATTAATTTGATTCTGTACTGCCAGATTCAGTCTGACCGAGAAATTCGATCATATCTAAACTTTAAACCTGGTTGGATACAACTCTTTCCGCTTTTTTTTTTTGTTCTTTTTGCTGCACCAGGTTCCTATTTTCTCCCTTTCTTTCTATCTCTCTTAGTGCCTAAGCCTGACATGATTGATAAATTATGAAAAATGCCCACTACCACTATTATTTATTCTCACATCAAACACTTAAAATTTATAATATGATAAAGAAACATGAAGCGAGACTGCGTCTGCATGCGATACTTTAATTGGCTTTCTAATGATGGAAAGTCCCGAGCTATGCCCCGTCTCTGACCGGGGACTCTCCGCGATAGCAGCTTAACTCCAGCTAATGTTGTTGGACAAAATATGAGCGGAAGCAACAAGGTCGAGAAATTTTATTTAAAGAAAATGGAAAACAATATTTCCACGAATTATTTATTCATATGCCGTCATGCACCTATAAATAGAATATCTGTTTTTAAAAAAAGTCGATACATCAATTTTTCGATATCTTATGGCGAAAAACAGGTAGAACTGAGAATTTTCTAATTTATTAATTACATAAAAAAAAAAAACCTGTGGCGTGCACTTTTGGATTTTCCTTACTTTTCCTTTAATTTTTTTCGGCTTTGAGGCGCGAGGCCCTATGCACCACGAGGCCGAGGGCAGTGGCCCACACCGCCCACGCCTTACGCCTCCTCTGTATACGAAGATCACATTTTTTCAATTCTCATGCTATTGGTTCACTGTCTCCTAATATATATTTATATACCTTGTTCAAATTTTCAATCGTTAATAAAATACTTTTTATTCATCCACTCAAATTCAAATACATTTTTGTAAAACTTGTAGTGGATGACACTTGATGTTAATGCAGTTTTTTCAAATATTAATTCATTAAATAAATTTATATAATTAATTAATTATAGTCCAAGGGATGTATTTCAATTGATAGTATTTCTCTAGATCGCAGCATCATTGGATAAAACAGTTTTTGTTAAATTTGTGATGAAGATTTAACTTAACCTGAATAAAATCATGTGCTAGTTAGACGTTAGCATTTCTTTCACTGGTTTTAAGATAAATATTCATCTTTTATCAAAAAATGCAATTACAAATTTAATGCGGTTAAAAAGCTTTTAATGTTAATTTATAAAAGGTGTTTTGCTACTTAATATTGTGATTCTGTTATATGTTGATACATATTTATATTAATTGTAATTATTTAATAAAAGGTAGCTAAAATAAAAATTTCTTTGTTGATCTGACTTTAAAATTTATATATGTATATATGACTTATTATTATTTATATGTCTTGTAATCTGAATAAATTAAAATCACTGAATTCCCGAAAAATATAAAGGCCTGCTCACAGCAAAATTGGTTTTGTTCACAACTATTTTATTAATCATTTTGCTCTAATTTTATTGTCGTTTTATCTCCCACGTTTGTGAAATTTCAGTTTTAATATCTGAATTAATAATTCTGGAATCATGAAGTTTGATCTTGAAAATTTGTTAGTGATTTTGTCGCAGATGGCAAAATAATCCAAGTTAAAAGTTATGGATGAGGTTATGGATATAAAGGAGTAAAAAAAACAAAGGATGTTATTTTCCCAAGAGATCACAAAACTAGAGTTACAAAAGGATGTTCACTCCGAAAGCAAATAGTGGCTTCTTTCCTGCTTCGGTTTATTGGTTATTATTCGGTGATCAAAATCATATATTCTCCTAAGGCCACATTGTGATTGGTTTCTATGCCCAGGGGTGTGATAGAAGAAAGCGAATGTGTTTATGCGCAAGCGCAGGAAACAAGTTCTAGTTCTCTGATTTTCTTTTGATACATGTATGTGTGAACTTCTCGTACTAGACGTGTAGAGCCGCAATCTTGTAATATATATTTAGTGGTAAATTTTTTTTTTTGAACAATGCATTTAACGACGCTTGTAAAAACAGATTTTGTACAAATTTCAGGTCTGCGCTTAATGTGTACTTAAAGTCAAGTTAAATATTTATATGAATGCAATTTTGACATTTTCAATATTTGTTATTGTATTTGCATAATAATAGAGAAAACTGTGTGTGTTAATATGGCTCAGGTCTTACTTGATCAAAAGGATAACCAACTTCGACTCAAAAGAGGGCTTTATGAGATAGCAAAGAAATTATTAACATCTGATATAAATTCTGATAATGACTCAGAGACGATATCTAAAAGACTACGACGCAGGAAAAATCTTTCAAATAAAAAGTGAGTTCATAAATTGAAAAAAAAAAATTTTTTTTTTTTTTTATGAAAAAATATATAAACTACTTGCCAGGAATTTGAAATAAAATATAAGTATATATTTATTGTATATGTCTGTAAATTAGTGTGCATTATTTTTATATTCCTTGAATCAAATATTAATCGGAAATGAAGTTATTTAAAAATGAATCACTGTGTAAAATTAAATTCTTATTTTTTTGTATTTGTGATAGTATTTATCTACTGTGTTTTATTGACTGGATTGAATGTTACATGAAAGATTATTGTGATTTTCTTTGTTACTGCAAAATTAAGGATTTATATTTTCCCAGGTAAATATAGATCTAAAATACATGTAAGTACCAGTGATTTTAAGTTTTGTGCATTTTATTTTTTTCATATTGTATCAATGAGTTATCTCAAATCATATTTCAAAATTTTAAAGTTCTTTTACTAGATATTTTTACATTTTTGACTTTAACGAATTTTTGTAATTCTTTATCTTGACTTAAAATGTAATAGTAATGAGAGTGTATTAAACTGTATTTTAAGTTTTTATACTCTAAGCTAGTATAGTTGGGTGTAGCTCTTTCCTTATTGGACTTTTTTAAATTAATGCCTAGTGATCAGAAATAAATTTCCATTATAACATCATAAGCATGTTAAGTTAAATTTTGAAATAATCTCTTTCTTAAAAAATTGTATATAGTTAATAAGATAAAGTATATTTTTCTTTGTTGACATTTCAGAATTTTTTAAATTTCAAATTTGTTAAGTGAAAAGCTTTTACATGTTATTGTTTACTAATCGAGTCCACAAAATCACAACCAGCTTCTTGTTTATCAGACATTTGCATCTAAATTTAAATCATTTTTAAAATTTATAAACATTTTATTTTAGTAATGAAATTTCAATATATGATGACTTATCATTTACTCCGGATTCATCTATACAAGAAGTTGAAAATCTGGATTTGGATGACAGTGAATCTTGTGATGATCCAGGCCTTCCAGATGTTCCATCAGTTGATACTGATGAGTCATCTCAAAATAAGAATAAGGGGTAATTACAACAACCTTACATATTAAAATATTATTTATATTATAAATTTGTTTCAACTTCTTGTGTTTTTTACATTTAGTAACTGAAGGTAGTGAATGTTTTGAAAATTTTACATATTCATTTATTATATGAATGCAATATGCATAGTCTTCTATTGGAATGTATTACTAGCCATAATTTAGCATAGTTATAGAATTTTCACAGGTACTTTAAAAAAAATATTTTTTTCTCCTCAGAAAATGAATACAGTGATAGAATAACTGTATTGATATTCTTGAATTGATATGTGCAACTATTTTACATGCATCTGTCATTTTGTTTTTTCAATAGAAAATATTTTATATATTGGGTTGTTTGGAAAGGAATTTTTTTTGGGGGTGGGGTATGTATATATATATATATATATATATATATATATATATATTGTCCATTCTGGTCCAATACCTTTTACCATCTTTCTGGCAGTAGCAAAAAATTTTATGAGTGTTGAATCAACACTCATAAAATTTTTGATCTTTGCTGGCAAAAAACTTATCCAGGTGGTTTTTTTTACCTTTTTTTAAGTAAAGGTTTTACCCTCTAAAAAATTTTGTAGAGACCGGGACATATAATAATCAGAAAGTTTCCGATCTGGAGAATATGGTGGGTGTGGCAGTGTATCCCATTGAAGTTGTAAATGCTTTTGGTGAGTTACAAAACTTGTAGAAGGTGTCGCATTGTTTTGGTGGAGCACTACACCTTTTCTGTTGATCAATTCTAGCTTTTTTGTGTTTAAGTGAATCATTCAGTTTGTCCACTGGAAGTACACTTTAGTCTTGTAAAAGCTAAAAGAAAAAAAAAAAAAAAAAAAAAAAAATCCCCTTGATTTTCCAACAAACAGATAGTTTTTTTTTTTTTTTTTTATGAATATTGACTTTCGAAATGCTTTGAGTTGCTTCATCCTTTTACTCCATGATCTCTTGCATTTGACATTGTTATAGATAACCCATTTCTCATCTCCAAAGATGATGCACTTTAAAAAGGGATCATTTTCTTGACATTTGAGAAGCAAATCTTGGACATCAAACTGACGACAAAAATTTCTTTTGGTAAGAACATGCATAACCCATATGTCGAGTTTTGAGGTTAAACCTAAGCTTTTCAAGGGGTCATAAACAGTTAAATTCTATAAATTTAACCTCTCGGGGATCTCACAAGTTGTTATTCGCATGTTTGTGTCAACTAATACCTCTATTTGTCTTTATTAGCTTCAACTGGCCTTCCAGAACATGATACATCTTCAACATCAAATTTGCCAGATTGAAATTTTGCAAACCAATTTTGACACTGGTGTACTGTCAATACATCTTCTCCATATGCATTCTCTAATTTTTTTTCTTGCTTGAACAACATTTTTACCTTTTCGAGAGTAAAAAAGTAAAATATGTCCTAAATGCTGCTTTTCACTCTCCATATTGGAAAGGGCACCAACCAAAAACTACTGCATAGAATCAATTGGACTTCTTTACAAGCAAGCCTTTCTGTATCAGCTCTCAAAATGTATAATTATGCATCTTAAGTGTAAATTTGGGTTTGGAAAAATACAATTAAATCCTCTGTCGGGGAAAAAAAATTACTTTCTGAACAACCCAATAGTTAAGAAATATGTCTTGTATGTAAGAAAAGGAGACAAAATGATATGTCATAATCTTATTTAATGTTAATCATATAAGATTAATCTTTCATAATGTTAATTATATTTCAGTAATAATTCTTGGGAATTTTACAATAGAGTTGCATATTATATTTAATATTATACATTGAGTATATATGAGAATTGCATAAATTTTTATAATTATCTTATAATAGAATATCAACATAAAATGTAAATAATTTGAAATTTCTGTGGGTATGTAGAGAATTTCTGTATAATTCTCAATTTGTTCCAGTTGTAAGAAATAGTAAGATAGTATTGATAAAAATTCCGTATTTACTCAAATCTAAGCCATACTTTTTTCCAATGTTGAAGCTGCTAAAAATCAGGTGCTGCTTAGAATCAAATAAAATGAAATTCATTGGAAGGGGCAATTATATAGGGCAATTATAGGTTCATGTATTTAAAAGTTTATAATACTGATAAAATAACTAATTATTCACTTCTTATTAGCTCTCATTATAAATTTATTTATTTTCATAAAATTGGATGTCAATAAACTATTTTCCATTATTTTTCATTTTCCACAAAAACTTGTTGAGATTTTGGGCAATGGCTTAAAATCAATGGCAACTTAGATTCAAGTAAATATGGTAGTATTATTTTTCTATGTGCATAGAAAAAAAAATGCTTTAATTATTAGTTATCTAGTAAAATGTAAATATTTCTGAAAAGTTTAAGAAGTATCAAAAAATTTCTTAAGTTGCACAACTGATATACTGAATTTTTATGTAGAAGCTTCTTGATTGCTCATTAATTAAGAATGTATTGACTGTGAAAAAAAATTATAAGCTAGTTAAATACCAAATGTTCTTTTTTTATCAACACATTGGTTATATAAGGTTACAGTGTGAGAAGTAGTGAAATTCACTTGGTGATATCAAATGGTTTTCTGTATTTTTGTATTAATATATTTTAATAAAAAGCACCATAAATAAAATATTTACATACAACTGTCTATAGAGTTCATGCTTGTATTTACTATAATATTTTCTTAAATCTTAATTTTGAATTTTAGTGTTATTCAACTCAATGTTAAAAATTTTCTAGCAATTCATCCTAGAGAGTAAATTGAAAGATAACTGCTTTGAGAGAGAAACAAAACTCCCCTATGGTCTTAAAAAAGATTAATTTAATTAATGCTTCTGAAAAAACTTTGTAAGATTACTCAATCTGTCATGGATCTTTAATAAATAATTCCTCTTTGGCAAACTAGCAAAAAGTAATATGAATGTTTGTCTGAAGTATATTCATTACACATATGCTTACAGTTTATAGCACCTCCTTCCAATATTGAATTTCCTTATTTAAGCACTAAGAATAAATTTTACAACCTTTCTTTTCCTTTGTCATATTCAAATTTGTCACTTAATTTTTGTGAGAATTTACCAGTTGTAGGACTTAAGAATTTCTTTTTCTGCTATAATTTTTATTTGTGTCTGAAAAATATTAATTGATGCTTTGGAAGTTGACTAATATTTCAGCTTAAAATATTGGTTAAAGCAATAAGCATACATATAACCACTATTTCTAAATAAGTAATATTGTTTTTATTATTGCTACTTTTTTGTTCCTTTCACTTACATTTAATTATTTTAATTACAAAGAGAATGCTTCAAAAAGTTATAGATTTTAAAAGAGCAATGTGGGCATTAGCATACCAATTTGTACTCAGTCAGTGGTGTATATGATACCCCCTCCTACATTGCAAGGGAGGGCCCAAGGCCTGACTGATGCCAAGTATATATTTAACCAATTTATAAAACATTAAATGTTGAACCTAACTTTGCAGGGAGGGGGGGGGAGCTAAAATTTTCTGGTAATGCCAAGAATTTTTTTTAAGTGGTGTTATATTTTTTATTTTTATTTTTTTGAATCAATGGTGGTTTTTTTTTTTTTTTTTTTTGTAGTGCTTTTCTTTGCATTCCAATACCCTAAGTAGAATGAATCATGGGTTTGCAAATTATATATTCTTTTAGTAAAGCAGAATACACTGAAAGCAATAAAGATATCTATTTTTAACTTCTACATACATCATTATGTTTATTAGCTAAAGACCAGTGTTTTTCAAAAGCTGGGCTAGTGCCTGGCAGATTGGAATCAGATCACTGTACATAGGAATTTACAAATATATCTACCAAAAAAACTGAGTTATTGTCTTTTTAAAGAAAAAAAATCATGATGTGTTAATCTTATGATAATTAAGTGCCAATGGGTAAAATGAATGATTTTTTATTTTGTTTTAGGGGATTCTTTTTTTTTTTCTTTTTTAAAAAGGATTTTAAATGTTTCCCCTTTACAGTTGTAGAAAACTGTTACATGACAGTTTTTTTTTTTTTAAAATTAGCAGGAAAAAAAGAATGTTATCTAAATAAATCAATTTTATAAAATTTTCAAAGAAAGAGTTGAGTTTTGTTGGGTAAATAAAGGATTTTTGTAATTTATTGAATACTTTGAAAATTAATCATGACTGTTAAATTTTAAAGCTTTAATTGCTTAAGCTTTTTAATAATGGCTGAATAATTTGAAAATGAACTTGCCAACTTTATTATGCTTAACTTTTGTAAAGACATTTTTGTGTCTGGAATATATTTAAATTTTTAAAAAGAAAAGAAACATGCTTTTGTTAAATAAACATGCTTTAATTTTGTAAAATTCTTTAATTAAACTATGACAAAGCAAATTTTATTTATTATTTTTTAAAGTTTTAATATGTAAAACTTGCTATTTATATTGGTACATGCTTTTTAATATTAATTAGAACTTTAACAATACTTTTGCATACTATTGAATTTTTATTAAAATTTTCTGTTACGATTTAAGCATTTAAGGATTTCAAAGTTTTCATATTGAAAGAGCTTTCTCTTAAATTCCCATCAAAATTTGGAGAAGGATAAAGGAATTTACATTAAATTAGTGAATTCTAATGGTATAATATCCTGCCATTGGAATGATTTTGAAAAATACTTTTTGAGGAAATAAATGCTTTTGAAAAGGAATTAAAGAACAATGCAATTTTTCTTATTCATGTAGAGAGCTCTATGCATGTTCTTCTGTGTAATTTGTTATTTAAGGAAAAAAATACATGACACTCTCTGAGATACTGGTGCTGAAACTAGTAAAGAAGGTGAAAATATTTCTCCATTACTTTAGAATACTTAATTTTTGTAAAAGATTAAAAAAAAAATAATAAATTTGGAGATGTATATAGAAAGTTTAAAATGTAAGGGTATTGGAAAATTGGTTGAAATAGCATTTGTAATATTGATATATTGAGAAATGTATAGTGGAAATGATTTTATAAATATGTTAGTAATAAACTGTTAATTACCGTTTGTGGGATGTATAAAATGAAAAACAATTTTTTTAAAAAAAATATTGCCGAATGATGTTAATGAAGCAATTTTAACGATATATGTTGGATACGTTCAACAGTTGTGGTAGCTGAGTGGTCATGGTCACGAACTTGTGTCATTTCATGCCAGGGCCGGCTCTAGCAGTTTTGCCGCCCCGGATAAAAATGGAAAACACCGCCCTTCTCTCTCTCTCTCTCAATATATATATATTATTTTAAGTCTTAAAAAATTCAAAATAATTCGAAATTAAGGATGTAATTACTTGTTATTATTTCAAACGAATGAAATGGATGATAAGGAAGTCAATTCTTCAATTCTGAGGAAGTCAATTTAAGCAGTTCAATTTCTTCGAAAAATAGTCTACTAATGGTGAGGACCACAAGCGTTTGTTTTAATTTATAATAACTACACTCAAGACTAAAATAAAGCATCTCCTTTGGCTCTGTATCTACCCAAACCTCTTATTACCCTTGTCCCCTTTTGGATAGCTGGAACCGGACATCATAAGGGTGAAAAGAATGTCACTTGTGACCTCATTCCGGAATGGGGAAAACGTTACTAGTTAAAGATGTGTAAACATATTAAACTTTATGCTTTAACATATACTCCCGCATCAAATCCTTCAAGTTTCAACATAAAAGAAAACTGTCATTAAATATACAGAGTAAAAAGTAAAAAAAATTAAGATACGTTAAATGAAATACCAAATTCAGACCCAATAACATTTCAGAAAATATATCAAATTTTTTGTAACTATAAAAAATATATTTTTCGAATTTGATCGAAATGCCGCCCCGGGCAAGGGTCCGGTTTGCCCGGCCCAAGAGCCGCCCCTGGTCATGCTCGAGTGTTGGTGCTACTGAACAGGTATTGACTCATCTTAATGTAGTTGTGAAGCTCAATTTCCTCATGTTGGCATGATGCAGAAGTTAGAAAAATGGAGCACCTACTCGGATGTCATCCTCGTCACTGAATCATGGTTCAAAATTATGTTTATTGCCAACAGTCCTTGTGTAGCTTCAAAATCTGAGTCGTGCACATTTATTTATATCAAATAACCGTTTGAACGAGTATTTGACAATGCGTGTTATATACTATCTATTTTTAAAGATCTCAGGTACTTTTGCATAAGGGCCATGGGCCTCAAAAATCGTAAAGATGTCCCTGTATGTGCATACTGACAACCGATGAATCCAAAAGCAAAAAAGGAATGCTATGTAACAAAGGTAGGAAATTGTGTCAAATCGTATGGCGATGATATCATTTAGCGTTTATAAACTGGGATATTATTATTAATAATAAATATGTTCTTGTGTGCAAAACAGTATTAAAACAAAGGGAGATTATATTCTTAAAACTTTAACAAACAGCATCAGAAATTTAAATTTGATTATTTTAAACTTTTAAAAATATTTTACCATGCAATTTAAAAAATTTTAATAATAAATACAGCTTATCAATAGATCTAAACACAGAGATCTTGCATTCAAGAACAATGGCTAACGTTTATAAATCTGCCTTTACCCAACAGATGGTATTGATTGCATCTGAATAAGCTCAAGGGTGATAAAGTTTGGAGAGTGATAACCATTCCTTACTGTAGCAACTGGAAGGGGGGGGGAAGGTGTTTTAGGAAGGGTTGACAGAAGTAGGCGGCTTTTAAAACTCACACACTATTTAAAGGATGCAGATCTCTTATATACGAATATATAGTTCGCAGTTAAAACCGGCAGATTACAAAAGATTAGACGTTGACGAGATAGGACGCATGTTCACCAGTGCTCTGATTTCCTCTTGCGGTTTTTCGATATAGTCTGTCAAGCTGAACGACATTCTCTGATTCTGCAACACTTGTTAGTGCTAATCGGTAGGTCAGAGCACTTTCGGATTATAATTCCCCTGAACGCGACATTTTGAATTTTACGACCATGGGACTGACATCAGACCGGAATTTGCTGCTTATCCCCCACGATCCACCGCCTCAACAACTGAGCGCACACAATGCCAATAGCTCAACTTTACAAAATCACAGGTACAAAAGGACGAGGATAATCAGGAAAGAGAAAATTGTCCGGATGCTGCAAAACGAACTAGGCCACGATGAGGGTGACCCTTTTTTCGGCTCTGAATAATGATGATGATGGAGGATATGGAAGAGACATTACATCAAGTGAGTGATCTTGACTCTCTGCCTTCATGTAACATCCCTAGCTGCCCGTATCATGAGACCTCACGTAATATTCCTAAGAATTCACCCCCGATAACTCCAACAATGTGATCTGCTGCCAATATTAATTTTAAAGGCCGTATCACACGTACACGTTTCAAGAAATTTTTCGTGCTATTTTTACTTAGTTGCCATAGCAACGGCTTTAGAACAACTTTTTGCTAGTGAGCTCAAAAAGTTGTTCCAAATAAAAGTTGCTTGAAATTCTAGCCAATGGGATTCTTCGGCGCCCTACGTCATAAACAAGATGGCGGCTTCAGTTTCGTCTAACACATCAAATGTGCTGTGTAATATTTTAATGGTGTATAATATTTTAACTGCGTATCATATTTTAAATAGGATGGTGCTCAATTTTTGCTTACACCCATGGACAAAAGCGCAAGCGAAATAATAGAAATAATTTTGGATGTTCGTTTTCCGAAGCAGAAAAATCGGCGAGTAATTTTTCAGTGTGGAGATAGAGAGCGGTTGACGTCAGAGCATGTCGTTTTGTTTATGGCAACCCTTCCTCCTCAGATTAGGCCAAAAATTGGACGAAAAAGTTGCATGGAAAATGTACGTGTGATACGGCCTTTCAAGAAAAGAAAACAACTTCGAGCTTCCTCCCCTAAGAAAGACTTCTCGAAGACTGTTATCTGATAACCTATAAAATGCTCCAATTTTAACTTCACGAAATAGATTTTCCATGCCTAATAATACACAAGAAATTCCAGGATCGAGCGTGTAAACTCCAATAGTAACAAACACTCAATCACGAACACCCATAGCGACTCAAACTAAACCGCAACCAACCAATCAGAGCACGGCTTAGAGCCCTCCACTACTCATAGTAAAAATAGCAACAACATACAGAGTACAACTGAACACTCTGACAAACACTTTCCCTAAATTGAGAACTCGTCTCTGATGAATTTATTAAACTACACTCACACACAGATGATAGCGAACAATGTCGCTCGCTAACTCATCTTTTAAAAGAACTCAAATAAGAAATCTATGTCATAAAGCCTAAAAAGGAAAGACCGATAAAGGTTGTTATAAAAGGACCACCTCTCCCGAACAACAGACATAAAACCAGATTTGGAAGAGCTCGGTTTTTTGCCTGAAGAGGTAAATCAGCTCATAGGTCATTGGACGAAGCAATTACTCACAATCTTAATCACAATGCCGCGATCACTTGACAATATTAAAATATTCAACCTAAAAACACTCGGACATATGAGTATCCAAATAGAACGATACAATGTAAAAGGTGTAATTCCGTGTTACACCTGCAACAATTTCCATCACAGCTCCGAAAATTACCATCTATATCCTCGCTTTCTTAAATGCGATGAGGCACATATCACTCGTGAATGTCCAATTAAACACTTATTGGATAAACTGCCAGGTCTGTGGTCACATCGCTAATTGAAAAGGATGCCCCTGTTTCCCTAAGCCCGCTAAGGGCATTGCAAATAATAATAGAAACACTTCCACCAACATTTATAGCAGTTTAGTTAGACCCAGTATTTCCTATGCACAAATAACACCTCAACCAAAAGCTTATGGCACCAATTCAAAACACTAGATGGCGTCACGTAATCCGGGGATTTCTAACAAAATCAAACTCTGTCCAACAATAGGAATATTCCAAGTTTTATTTATCCAAATTCTAACAATATATAATTTTAACAACTTTTACTTGCAAGCTACCTTACAAATGACTATGAAGTGTCTATTTCAGGTATCACAGGCCTTAAATAGCTCACCCGTCTCACTTTATAACTTTAACCCGATAAGCACAACTCAATTAATAATCCTATTCCAATGTACACCTTATTAGAGGCTTTTTACAACAACATAATGTATAATAAGTCGCCCACGGGTCTCTGTTTGTGCTCGTGGAAAACAAGTGGACTGTTAAGATGTAATGTTGAGCTACGGAATTTCATAGAGAAGCACTCCCCCTGTCCTTTTCTAATTTAAGAAACACAGTGGATACCAACTGTCATACATATATTTAATTGCTAATTACATCTGCTACAGAAATGATCACATCACTGACGGACCGGCCTCCGGTGGAACTGATTCTTATTAAAAAAATCTATTGCACATCGCTGCCTACACTCCTTACATGCCATCGAAGCTACTATCGTTATACTAACCCCTCCTAATCATGATCCTAATTCAATAGTCTCTATCTACATTCCACCTTCCTCTGATAAACATACTTTTACATTAGATATAGAGAGCCTACTCTAAACCAGCTGCAACTGTGACAATTTTAATGCCACATACATACTGGGCCTGGAATTGCAATATTAATTCAAAAACAGAGGTAACAATTTCCTTTAATTTTGCTAAAATATTAAACAAATATAGCCTTTCCTTACACTCCGACTAGTTCTGGCTTCAACTCTGCTAATGCCCTCGACTTTGCTCTTTAATAAGAAACTTTTACTCCTACCCTTACACTATTAACTTAACACATGGTCTCTCACCAGATCACAGCTCAGTTTTCTTAAATTTCAACTTCAGAAACGGAACCTTTTTATCCTAGAGTAGTTTCTACTAATTGAAAAAATTTAAGTAACTTCTCTTTATTCAGGTACCATCCCAACAGTATGACCAACACGAGCAATGTAGAAACTAAAATCTCAATGTTACCGAGACGGTTCTCGAAACACATAGACGCGCTTGTAAGCCAATAACAAATACGACCAAAGAACTTCCCCACACCCAACATCAATGGACTGATAAAACCGAAAAATCACTTTCGTAAACTTTACAATCAAGCTCTCAATCCCATTTTCAAAACCTACTACAAGAGAGCACAAGAAACAGTTAAAAAAGAACTTAAAACATATAACATCGACACCCGGATCAACAAATTTCAATCATTAAACACCCAAGACAATAGCCTTTATGAAACTTCGAAATTTTTAAAGAAAAGATCAGCTATCCTTGCACTTAACTGCTCCACTGGCACGGCCATCACTAACTTACTAAAAGCTAACTTCCTTGCTAACACAATTAAAAATAACTTTGTTGAAAATGACCGTCCCACACTAACAAATAGAATGATGATGACGATATTATTAACACTTTCCTTTTCTCCTTCCTCCACTTCGAACCAGCCTTGCCGGACGAAATTATTACCTTCATGAAACATTCTAATCCTAAAAATACGCCAGTTAAAATTTTTCCCATAAAACTAATACTTAACTAACAGTACTCATTAAAAAAAGCTTTAAATTTAACCATTTCCAGCTAACTGGAAAGAAGCAATTATCTTTCCCATTCATAAACCTGGCAAAAATCCAAAACTTCCTTATAGTTAGAGACCTGTGGTGTTGTGGACGGGTAGCATGATGATGAGCTCACAGAAAATTGTAGAAATAAAATTTGATTTTATTTGCTCAAATAAATAAGTATTAATAATGTGACATGGAAATGTCTCTTTGCGCCAAGCCGGTATGTTCAGTCTCTTAAGACGTTGATTTCATTCTCCCACACATCTGTGCATTGTCCGAAGGACGCTTCCCTGTAGTTCCGCTCGTTAGGTTAGACAACGTTGCCGGTGTTCATCCACTTATCTTTCCTCTTACACCTGGAAAATCCACTTTCTACTCGAATTCGATCTAGCTAGAAAATGCCCCTTTTAAACTCCAGGTGAGGGTCCACTTCACGCCCCCAGACTCATTGGCGCCCTATTGTCGCTGACCTAGCAAATGCTTTCTCTGGTCCTTCTTGAATGCACCGGCGCCTGACGGCTCATCCGCACATTTGGACACTTTGTCCACCACGTCGTCATTCTTTCTTTGAAGCAATTCTCCCGCCGTCGTCCGAGGCGTCAGTCTTCTCGGTCAGACAGGGCCCGTCAATTGTCACACAACGGGACACTGTTATGTCTATTATGACTTACAGACATATCGTTGTTGCAGGCCAAACAATGGACAATGACCCCAAAGCCACAGGCCATGTCTCCAACCCGCAAACGAGCCACATGCTCTAATCTATCAAACTAGATATGTATAGAAGGGTGTGGGTCGTATCAATGTGCCGTCGTTACAGACCTATCTTTCTCCTCTCAACCCTTGATAAAAAAAAACAGAATCTATCACACTAAAAATTTTATGTATGGTAAAAATATTATTAACCCTAATCAGTACGGATTTATTAATAAATTACCAACCTTACATCCCCTAATCAGACAAACAAAAAACATCTCGGGAAGTTTTCAAAACAAGAAAAGTACGGCAGCCGTTTTTCTAAACATACAGAAAGCTTTCGACCGTGTCTGGATTAACGGCCTCACTTTCCAGCTGATAACGCACGGCCTGCACCCTCCACTTTTACGTTACTAATTGTTGTTTTAAAATCGGAGTTAATGAAACACTTTCTAATTCACCCACCATCGACCAATCAGAGAGCAGCCTCTCAGCTATCTTTCAAACCAACATTTCTTCTACCTTCCATCCAGAAGAAAACATTAGGCACGCCTCCCGGATCTTCTCGCAACATCTAATCACCATCATGACTCTCCGCAGACTGAAAAGTTCCAACTTTCGTCGCCTTCAACATCAAAAACTGTCCTGATATAGGATTGAGAACCGCTTTGCAGTTCAGATGCCCACAGATAAACTGCCTCTTTCTAACTACCGTCAAATTTAGCAGATGTTCCAGAAGAATCTCTGTTAGACCACCTACTCTTTTACATATTTATTAACGACATTTCCAGCTACTAGAATACTAACATTAATATGTACGCTGATGACAAGGCCGTGCTAGCCACCTCTCTCTAAAAACTTGAACACAATTACTTTCACACTTAATAAACATCTTAAATTATTGGAAACTTTCTACGACAGATGGAAATTAAACATCAATGTTGATAAATCTGCCGCA